>PVKS010003782.1:40626-100250 GCA_004027875.1 Aplodontia rufa | reverse complement strand
CCTAGGGAGCTTTCGCCCCTGTTGCACTGAAAGTCATTCAACTTTCCAATTGGCCCTTTCCGCCTTCACTCAACTCTTAGCAACCAGGAGTCACACTAGCGCATGCGCACAGCCTGCTTCCGGTCCAGGAGTGCGGTGTTCTGCCGTTTCCGGTCCGGGTGGAAATACCGGCCTAGTTTCCTAGGCCTATGTTCTTCCATGTGCCATGGCCCCGGACTCAAGTCCTTTCCCTGATGCGCTCCTCTTAAAGCTGCTACCTGTAGATGCCAGGGACCAAGGCACCCAGCGCTGTCGGCTGGGCCCAGCTGCCTTCCGCATCTTGGGTGCGCATTTGGGCTCGGTGGTGAGGATCTCGCTGCCGCACAGTGGTTCCTGCCTCTGCACTGCCTGGCCTCGGCGTGATGGAGCGGATGGCTTCGTGCAGCTGGACCCCCAGTGCGCAAGTCCTGGGGCGGCGGTGGGAGAGCCGGGGTCCCGGGGGAGTCTCAGTTTGAGCTGCCTTAGCCTGGTGCCTTGCCCACCCCTGCGGCGCCTCTTGGTGTGGCCCGTGTTGCGAGAGCCGGCAGGCGCGCCGGGTGCCCCGAGTCCCGCCGCGGTGCTGGAAGCCGCGCAGGAGCTGCTGAGGAACCGACCGGTCTCGCAGGGCCACGTGGTGGCCGCTTCGCCCGGTGACCCAGGCCCTGTGGCCGCCCTACACATCCTTGGCGGGGCACCCAACCCGGACCCAGCAGGGCTGGTCACCCCTCGAACTTGCATCGCGCTCAGCCGGGAGCCTCCGCCCGCAGCGGAACCGCAGTCGGAGGTGCCCCTGGGGGGCCTTTCGGAGGCGGCCGGCTCGCTGCGAGAGCTCCTCCACCTGCCGCTCCGCTACCCCCGCGCCCTGGCGGCTCTGGGGCTAGCTGTGCCCCGCGGGGTGCTCCTGGCGGGCCCTCCCGGAGTGGGCAAGACTCAGCTGGTGCGGGCTGTGGCCCAGGAGGCGGGCGCGGAGCTGCTGGCGGTGAGCGCTGCGGCGCTGCAGGGCACCCGGCCTGGGGAGACCGAGGAGAACGTGCGGCGCGTCTTTCAGCGCGCCCGGGAGCTGGCCCGTCGCGGGCCTAGCCTGCTCTTCCTGGACGAGGTGGATGCCCTGTGTCCCCGGAGGGGCGGCCCACACCGAGCGCCCGAGAGCCGCGTGGTGGCGCAGGTGTTGACGCTACTGGACGGCGTCAGCGGGGACCGCGAGGTGGTGGTTGTGGGAGCCACTAACAGACCCGACGCGCTAGACCCAGCACTTCGCAGACCCGGGAGATTTGACCGAGAGGTGAGTAGGCCGGGCAGGTTGGCCCTTTGTCTTTGGAACCTCGGCTCTTGCCCTGGTTGGCTGGCCCGAGGCCTTCGCCTCTTAGATTTGGGAGTCGGTGACCTGGACTCGAGCGTCTTGTAATGAGCCCGTAAGTGACCTGTATTTTCCAGACCATTAGGAGTTAGTTGTGTTGTTCTTGCAGATTAGTTAATCGCTAATGTTAATTCTTAAGGGAACTAGGTATGCTACTAGCGTATTAAACTCTAGTAGATTTGGAATGACAGCCTAAAGGCAGGGTGGCCTCAAAAAGTGTGTTGAGAGGCAGGAGCCCTGGCTAGGCGGTTATGGCGCTTGCCTAGCATGCGCGAGTACTCGGGTTTAAACCCCAACACCACGTACGCAACTAAGTGTCAGAGCAACGAAAGTCAGATGACAAACTATATAAAATTGATTCTCTCTGTCATACACTGACCTTCTTTAAAAAAAAAAGTGTATTGAAATAAAAAGGGTGATGGCAAAGAAGAACTAAATCAAAGGCATTTAATCGTTAGGATTTTTTCATTCCTTGTCAGGACACTGGCATCCTAGCCTAGATTTGCTCCCTGAATTGCCGTTAAGACTGAATATCCAGAGCTGTCTATCTTACAAGCTTTGGTTCTAAGTTGATTTTCCATTTCTAAAGAAAGTTTGAAGCAAGGTGCAGAAGCTCAGTCCATTCTGTAATCCCAGCTACTTTGAGGTTGAGACAGGAGGAACATAATAAGTTCAAGATAAAAAATAAGGGCTAATATAGCTCAGTGTTAGAGCATCCCTGTGTTCAATCCCCAGTACACGCCCAAGGAATTTTGAAGCTTAGGGTTTATGTGATATTTCAGTTCTGTAGTAGGATTCTAAAGAGGGATGGTAACTGCACACTTTTAGTTTAATCTGTTCAATACTTGAGTGGATTTCTGCCTTGTACCAGTCATTACTCGTTTCCTGAATAAGCTCCAGAAGGACAGGGACCTAGACTATTTGACTTATATGCCTGGCCCTTTGAACTTCACTAAAATAACAAAAACTTCTTAAATGACATACACTTTTTATTATGTCACTTTCTAGCTATTGTACACTGGAATATTAGGATTTCATATGTTCAGATTCCAAGGTTTTTTTTGGTTTTTTTTTTTTTTAAGACAGAAAAGGACAGTGAGAGAAAAAGAGAGAATTTTATTTAGTTTTTTTATATGGTCTTCGTTACTCCAACACTTGGTTGTGTATGTGGTGCTGGGGTTTGAACCTGGGTCCTTGCGCTTGCAAGGCAAGTTCCGTAACTGCTGAGCTACTGCACCATCCCCCCAAGATATGTTTAAAAGCGTGTGATTCTAGTTCAGAAATGGTTCTTAAGGGCTGGAGCTGTGGCTCAGTGGTTATGGCACTTGAGTATACGAGTTCAAACCTCAGCACCACACACACATCCAAGTCTCGGAGCAACAAAGGCCACATGAAAAACTAAATAAAATTGTTTCTCGATTTCTCTCTCTCACACTGTCCCTCTCTCTTTTAAAAGAAAAAAAAGGTTCATAAATCATTGTACAAGTTTGGTGAGGATAAAAAAATTGGAACTGTAAACTTTCATGTGTTTGTTTTTGTTTTGGCTATAGGTTATCATTGGGACTCCCACACTTAAACAAAGAAGGGAAATTCTGCAAATGATTACCTCAAAGATGCCCATCTCCAGTCATGTTAATTTGGGTCTCCTTGCAGAAATGACAGTTGGTTATGTTGGTGCCGATCTAACAGCCCTCTGTAGGGAGGCAGTGATGCATGCTCTCCTTCATAGTGAGAAGGTAAAAAGTACTGATTACCATCTGCATTAATCTTTTTATTAATGTAATAAATTAATTTTGGAGTTTAAAAAAATGGCAAGTATGTTTTCTAACCTCTTCAGAAAAAAATGATTGACTGAAGATTCTTAGACAAGTTTTCAACTTCGTTTGTAACATCAAAATTGTTCTTTGATCTTAAACTATATAAGGATGATTTTTCCTGAATTTTGAGAAACCTTTTTATCTAAATAATTTATACCTTTTCTCACTTCCTTTATTTTTACTCTTGTACTGAAGGTGGGGAGAAGTTATGTGAACCTCTAAGTTCTCATATTATGGGTTTGTAACTAGAACTACTTGAAGTTTTAATAAGCCCCATGTGTAAAGATTTTAGAATATATGTCCTTTGAGAGACAGGATGACAGTACCAGGGGATGGGAAGGGAGATTTACATTTAGGATTCCCTCTGCTTTAAAGTTTCATGTTTGACTTTAAGCACCTCTGGCTTAGGTGGACCAGTCAGCTGCTCTCGTCCTAGGGTGGAGCCCACTGCTACTTCAGGAGGGGCCTATCTAAGCATAGTTACCACAGGTGACGGCTGAGTTCAGAAACAACCCAGGGGAAGTGGAAGGAAGAAAGGCAAAAAGGAAGAAGGGACAAAGACATCTGGGAAGGTACTGGCTCCATCTTTTTCTTCTTTCCCTTGCTAGGCAACTGAGGAGCTGTTGCTGTCTGTCTTTGCCAGGACAGACAAAGGGATCCATTATAGGTGGTTAAATTTTTTGTGTAGTATTCCTATTAAAGGACTAAAAATGTACACCAAGGGAAAGAATTTATATGCCTGAAAGGGTTATGAAAATCAATGAAATAACACAGCGTTCTGAAATCATAAATGAGATTTTCACATGTTAGCTGGTATTGCCTAAAAATTAATTAGTATTCAGGTACCCAACATCTAGTACTGCCAGCCAGTTAAAAAATTAAAATAAAAAGCCATAGTCATGTGCTACATAGCAATGTTTTGGTCAGCAACAGGCCAAATACACAAGATTATATACCACATAGCTAATATATAGTAGGCTCTACCATTCAGGTTTGTGTAAGTATACTCCAGGTTGTTCATTTGTTTGTGCAAGTAAACTCTAAGATTTTTTTTTTTTAAGAGAGAGGGACAGAGAGAGAAAGAATCAATTTTTATTTAGTTGTTCATGTGGCTTTCATTGCTCCAACACTTTGTTGTGTTGGGGGTTGAACCCACATCCTTGCACATGCCAGGCAAGCACAGTTACTGCTGAGCCATTGCTCCAGGCCTCTGTGATGTTTCTGTATTGACAAAATCAACTAATGATATGTTTCTCAAAATGTATCTCCATTGTTAAGTCAGGCATGACTGCATTTTTAAAAGTTTTATAATAGTGTTTTGTGAAACAGTAAACAAAATTGAAGATTATGAAGTAAGTAAAATTTATCTGAAACCTCATTTCTCAATCAAAATTGTTAACATTTTTGGAGAATACTATTCAGAATGGCTTTATACATGTATATGAAGGTGGGGAGAAGTTATGTGAACCTCTAAGTTATTTAATCTTATATAAATGAGATAAAACAGTTTGTCTTAAAATAGGAATTTATAAATAATTAAATTACAGAATATAATATGAGGGCAAATTATTTAAAAAATATAGAAAAAACAAATATAAGGAGTTTTAACAAAAAATTTGTTTCACTAGGATAATCAAGAAAATCATAAGATTCTTTACAAAATATAATCTTAGAATGAAGATGGCCTTTCCAAGTATAATATAAAACCTAATAACTAAAAAAGGATAAGTTTTGCTAATGAATATTTGGAAATGGCAAAGCAGTTCTGTAAACACAATCATGACTAGGAAAAATACTTTTAGCCCGATTTCCTTAATATAGAAAGTGTTTTTTTTTTTTTTAAATAGAGAGGGACAGTGATAGAGACAGAGAAAGAGAGAAACAACTTTATTTAGTTTTTCACATGGCCTTAGTTGCTCCAACATTAATTGTGTACATGGTGCTGGGGTTTGAACCTGGGTCCTCATGCTTGCCAGGCAAGCGCTGAAACCGCTGAGCCACCGCTCCAGCCCTTGTTTTGTTTTTAAAGAGAGAGGGACAGTGGGAGAGAGAATCAGTTTTTTATTTAGTTTTTTATGTGGCTTTTGTTGCTCTGACACTTCGTTGTGCACATGGTGCTGGGGTTCAAACCTGGGTCCTCATTGCATGGCAGGCAAGCGCCATAACCACTGAGCCACCACTCCAGCCCCAATATATAGAAAGAATTTTAAATCATTAAGGTAAAAGCAACAATCCAAGAGAAAATGGGCAATAAGATAGGTGTTGACAGAATAAACATGAATAATCTTCACTTTTAATCTCTGTGTATGTGTATGTGTGTCTATCTATATATCTGTTTTTTAATTTGGGGGAACCATTTGAGAATGGGTAGCATATATAATGACCTTTTGTCCCTTAACACATTTCTGTCTGTTTCTTAAGGATAAGAATGTTCCCATACTTGACCATAGTGTAGTCATACATAGTTAACATATTCTAGAAATTTAACATTGATATAAAATATTATTAGATCTATAGCTCATAGTCTCATTTTTGGTTAATTTTCCCAATCTGTTCAGCACTTTTTTTCCCCTCAAACGGGATCTAATTTGGCATGATAGATTGCATTTATTTAGTCTTTTTAAAATCATGACTTTTTTTCCTGAGACATCTGATATTGACATAAGTGATGCAGCTCTGTTATTGTGTTGAATGATCAGATTTGGGTATGACTTTATTGGCAATGTTGTATCTTTGGAGTATCACACATGGAGGTACACGATGTCCATTGGTTCCTCATTGGTGATGCTGACTTTGATAATAGTCAAGGTGGTTTCTAAGTTTCTCTACTGTGTAGCTACTATTTTTCCCTTTGCCACTAAGAAATCTTGGAGAGATGTTTTGCGACATGCAAGTATCCTTTCTTTATCAAATTTTCATATCCCTAGATGTAGTATCTTGTTTTTGCCAAAATAGCCTTTACGATGAAAGTTGAAAAAAAATGTGGCTTTCTAATTCCACCGTTCCCTCTACATCACTGAGTTGAGGAAATACAATTTTATAACACAGTGGTGAGTACCATTTCTTCCTGTCACACTGGGAGAAGCTAAAAAGTGTGGTAATATCTAGCATTGGAGAGGTAGCAGGAGAGCAACAGCTTCATATTATTGAAGAAGAAGAAATTGATGCATCCTCCGTAGAGGACAGTTTGGTAATAGCTGTCAAAATTGTAAAGGTCCATACTCCTAAATTCTGTAATTCCACTTTGAGGAAATTATATGACATATTTGAACATGAGCATAAAGATTTTCAGTTGTAGTTTTTTTTTTCCTTAATCACAAGAGAGGGAATGACCTAATGTTTGTCAGAAGGATGTAGTTAAACTATGGTGTGTTTATTCAGTATTATAGTAAGAGGTTGTCAAAGGAGTGACTGGAACTGTGTTGATTGACATGAGGAGGATACATAAGAAACTATTGACATCCTCTGGGGGTGAATAATAGTGGGAATTGAGGAGATTTTCTTTTTCTTTTTTTTTTTATATTATGTGCATAATGAAAACAAAGTAGATTTTAAATTCCAAATAGTTTTTTTTTCTCTAAAGAAAGAGGGAGAGAGTGAGACAGAGAAAGAATCAGTTTTATTTATTTATTTTTTTCATCTGGTTTTTGTTTCTCCAACATCTAGTGGGGGTATGTGGTGCTGGGGTTTGAACCCCAGTCCTCATGTATGCCAGGCAAGCATCGTAACCACTGAGCCACTGCTCCAATCCCCCAGTTTTTTTTTTTTTTTTTTAAAGAATTGTGCTTGGATCACCTAATTTTTGGTTTGATTTTGCTTTTTTGGGTGTATTTCTTCAGAACCAAGACAGTCCTATGATTGGTGAAACAGACTTTCTTGAAGCTTTTAAGAAGATTCAACCTTCATCATTTCGAAGTGTCATTGGATTGATGGACATCAAGCCTGTTGACTGGGAGCAGATTGGTGGCCTTGAAGATGTAAAACGGAAGTTAAAACAGGTAACAGATAATCTATTTTAAGCCAATAGAATTTTAGAGATTAATATTCTGTGCTTTTATGATGAAACAGATTACACTGAAACTGCTCATGCTGTGATCATTAATGTGACCCTAACATCTAAATCCAACAATCAATTTTCAGTCTGTTTAACTAGACCTCCATAGACATCAAAATAATTTTTCATGCTTTCCCACCTCAATTCTCTTTTCATTTGTTTTTTGCTTTAAAGATGTTTTAATGCAGCTTGGTGTTGTGGCCACTCAGGAGGCCAAGGTATGATGACATCCGATGTTCAAGGTCAGCCTCAGCAATTTAGCAAGGCTCTAAGCAACTTAGCAAGACCCTGTCTCAAATAAATAAAAAGGACTGGCAATGTGACTCAGTGGTAAAGTGCCCTGGGTTCAATCCTCAGTATGCCCCCCCAATTTATAATATGAAATAGAAGTCAACAGATTTTCTTTAAAGTACCAGAGAGCAAATGTTTTAAGGTTAGTGAGCCAAACACCACTGCAGTGCAAAAAGCAGCCATAGCCTGCACATACATGAGTACAGTCAGCCCTCTGTATCCATCGGTTCTGCATCTGTGGATTCAACTAACAACTATTAAAAATGTCATGGGGGAGGAGGGAATTGTGCTTGTACTGAATATATACAGACGTTTTTCCTTCATCCTCTAAACAGAACAGGATAACTACCATGTACATAGCATTTACATTGCATTAGGCATTATAAATGATGTAGAGATGATTTAAAGTACATGAAGGATGTGCATAAATAGGTTATATGCAAATACTACACATTTTTCTGTTTTGGTGCTGAAGATTGAGCTGAGTGAATTCATTCCGTTTATGCAGCAATTCTCAGAACTAGAAAAAAATCCAAATCTAAACTCACTACTTATAACTGTAAACAAGGTTCTATGGGAAGTCACTGAAGGGCTTTCAGCAGGAAGGGATGTGACCTGGCGTAGTTTTTAAAATCCCTGGCTACTGTGCGGAGATTAGAATGCATTTCTGTTCATAATAGGCACCTGAAAATTGCTAAGCGAACTGAATGAATTTACTGGATTATTTTATGTTTTTTTTTTCTTAATTTATTTACTAAAACAATGCTTCTCTTTTTGTCTATTTATAGAGCATTGAGTGGCCCCTGAAATTCCCTCAGGAATTTGTTAGGATGGGCCTGACACAACCAAAGGGCCTTCTCCTGTATGGGCCCCCTGGATGTGCTAAAACCACGCTGGTGAGGGCTCTTGCCACAAGCTGTCACTGCTCCTTTGTTTCAGTGAGTGGAGCTGATCTCTTTTCACCTTTCGTTGGAGATTCAGAAAAAGTTTTATCTCAGGTTTGTTGCTTTTCCCGTGTATTTAAGCTTACTTTGACCTTTTATTTCATGCCTTATTAGATAAGCCCTATTTTTAAAAAAAATCAGTAATTTTCCTTCCAATTATGAAGTTTTTACTTGTTTCTTCATAGAAAATTTTGAAAATACAGAGCAGTTTATATAAAAACCTTCAGTAATTCCTCCACCTACTGTTAACATTTTTCTGAATTGCTTTTTTGTTATCTTTTTTTTTAAGCAAAATAGAAATCAGGTTTTATCTATCTACAGCTATATCATGCTTTTTAAATTTAACCTATTTTGAAATTCCATATTAAATATCCTTTAAAAATATAACTTTTAGCCGGACACAGTGGTACACACCTGTAATCCCTTTGACTTGGGAGTCTGAGGCAAGAGGATCAAAAACTCAAAACCAGCATCATCAATTTAGCGAGGCACTAAGCAACTTAGCAAGACCCTGTCTCAAAATAAAAAATGGGGGCCTGGAGCGGTGGCTCAGTTGCAAGGATGCGAGTTTAAAGCCCCAGCACCACGTACACAATGAAGTATCAGAGCAATGAAAGCCACATGAAAAACTAAATAAAATTGATTCTCTCTCTGTCTTCTCCCGTTCCCTTATTTAAAAAAACAAAAAAAAAAGTGGGCTGGGCTGGGGATGTGGCTCAGTGGTTGAGTGGCACCAAGGGTTCAATCTCTGGTACCAAAAAAAAGAAAAGAAAAAGACTTTGACTCCTGCATAGTGCTTCATTGTTCCTTAATTTATTCATTCCCCAATTCTTAGGCATTTAGAATCTTCCTTTTTGCATTTTAAAAATTATAGTGGGCTGAGGATGTAGGTCAGTGGTAGGGTGCTTGCCTAACATCCAGGAGACCCTGGGTTTGATGCCCTGCACCACAAAACAATTACACATTATAATGTAGAGAATATACATTCATATGAATAGTGTATGACCTTAGCCTTTTAATATTTTTTCTGACATTAGGTATTTCGACAAGCAAGAGCAAATACTCCAGCAATTGTGTTTCTGGATGAAATTGACTCAATCTTGGGGTCTCGCTCCGTCAGCAGAACAGGATGTGATGTTCAAGAGCGAGTTCTTTCTGTTCTCCTGAATGAATTAGATGGTGTGGGACTTAAGACAATAGAAAGAAGAGGAAGTAAATCAAATCTACAGGGTAAATACCAGGAGCTGAAAAAAAATGAAGAGGTATTTATTAGCCAGAGTACACCAAAAATCCAGACCAATATTAAATAGAATTCTTACATGCTCTTGGTTTTCCTGTGCTGATTCATCTCATAGAAGGATTTATGTAATTTCAATTTGACTTCGTTCGGATTTTTAAAGGGTTGATGAAAATTGTGATTTGGCCAGGAAAGGTGAAGTTAATTTTATAATTTCTTTGTGTATGAATGTGAATTTTATGGATGAGAAACATAATTTTACTTATTGCTAATGGAGAAGGGAATTTTTTGTTTCTGTGTTCTGAAGAACCACTTTTCATACCATTCTAAGAATTTTTATGTAAAGCAAAACAGATTAGTATTTCAATAATCTTAGTAATTGAAGACTTCCTGTTATCTTGAGGAATGGGCTTCTTTAACTATAATGAAGGTAAAATGATATTTGGAAATCATCTGAGTCTCTTTTCCAGCTACAGTTTGGTTTCTGTTCATTATCTTCATAGATAATTTTTCCTTCTATCTCTTCTTGTTCTTATTTATTTTTCATTTTAAAAATTGTTCCAAGGAAAGTTTTAACAGCTCATTGGGAGCATACCACATTAGAATTAGAAGTCATCATGAGATTATCGAATCAAATCTTGTAATGCAGGAATTCTTTATCTAGCATTTGGCAGGTATTTGCCCAGCCTCTGTTAATATACTTGCAAATAAATGGGACTTCCTGCTTGGACAGATTACATCACTGAAGAACTGCTCAGAGTACTCAGTTTAACAAATGATTTTGATTGCTTATTGTACATTAAGGCCTTGTTCTGTTTGCTTTTAAACTTTTCTCTTCCTCCAGGATTTACATGCTTGCAGCTTAAGTTATTTGTCATTATTTATGCATCTGGAAAGAAAAAATAAAAAGTAAATTTCCATCTTTGGAGATAGCCAAGACTTTTCAGAGCTTTACCTTTCTACCTGTTGAGTTAGTTATTTGCTTCTGTCATTTCAGATAGTCCATTTAAGTTGTAATTATTCATTGAGGTTCAAGTAAATTCAGGTTACCATGCAGGGCACTTCCTTGGTGTTGTGAAGCTTTTCATCAGTTCTCACATGGAGAAAAAGTCTCTCAGGACTCCTCTCCTCCCTTCCTGCACACACAGTAGCTCTATAGTGAATGATTTGTTTTGGAGTACTTTGATATCAAGAAGGTGGTCTGGATAGAAAGTGTGAACATTCTGGTCTCAAGAAAAAGTTATCTCTATTTGAAAACAAATGGACCCTCTGGTGCATAACTTTAAAAAAGTTAATACTTTATTGACATTATAGATTTTCCCTCAGAGTTTCAAGAAGTTTTTAATCAAAATGTCATGATTATTGCGGCAACAAATAGACCTGATGTGTTAGATGATGCCTTGTTACGACCTGGAAGATTGGATAAGATTATCTATATTCCCCCTCCAGATCAGAAGGTAATCACTGTAGACATTTACTGTGTGTGAACAATTCTCAACAATACAGCAGCATCTATTTTCCAAGAGCTGGGCAGAATTGGATTCCAAACTGGACATAGTTGAAAATGGTGTCCTATTCAAACTGGGCTTTGAGTAGTTCCTTGCCTGGTGACCCTTCATAAAATCATAATCTTGATCTGTTCTTGCTGTATACCTGGCCCTGCTTTCAGAGAAATATAAGCCTTAACATAAGGTAGTTGCCTGATTGAGTATTGTAGCGGTGCTGAGTCCATACCACATTATTTTGTAACTGGAATGGAGGAATCCTAAAGCGTTAAAAGAGGCTTAAATGGTTTTGGAGATAATATGGGTCACCATCCTTCTTTTCTAGAGGAGGGGTCTGAGATCACAGAGATTATGCTATACGTCCTGTCAGCATCCAGAGCCACTGACAGGGAGTGGCAAAAGACTCAGAATAAGTTTTTTCTTTCCTTGGGCTTTTACCAAGTTTTAAAGGAATTAAAATTCTGAAATACTTTTAAATTTTATCAGATAATTCATGTATTTGCATTTTAAGCTGCTCCAATAGCATTTTTTGTGCCCAAGAGAGATTTGTCTTGTCTCTTAAAGAGGTATATCTGCAGTTGACTACTTGAAAAATTAATTATAAAAGTACTGAACTTTTTTATGATTTTTACCATTGCCACAGGGGCTATTGAAGACTTAATTTTTTTACTCTTCAGAAGCAAAGATGTGATTTATTTTTTGACTATTTTGTTCTCAAATATATATGTACTTTCTCTGTATATGATAGGCAGACCTAAAATGTTTTAATATATCATTGTATTAAGCTTAAATGTTAATAAGATTATATATAGATGTGTGTGTGTGTATATGTGTATATATATATATATATATTTTTCCCCCCCCAGGGCAGACTTTCTATTTTAAAAGTCTATACAAAAACCATGCCAATAGGGCCTGATGTTTCCTTAGAAAACCTAGCTGCAGAAACGAGTTTTTTCTCTGGAGCTGATCTTCGAAACCTCTGTAAAGAAGTAAGTTAATTAGTAATCAATCTATGTTTCAAAACATTTCTTTATTCAAATCTTCATTCACTCAAAAATATTAACTAAAGGACTTCTGTGTGACTAGTACCATTCAATGTGAAGCAGACGTGTATGGCTCCTTTCTGTACAGGGTAGATAACAGGTTAGTGAGTGAGGGTTGGGAATTGAAAATATGTAGAGTCAGGGAAGTCTAGAGTGCAGCCCAGATAAGGAAAGGCTTGAGGAGAGAAGATATATAAACTCAATTTGAAAAGCTAATCAGGGAGTCAGCCAGCCAAAGCGGGAGAGGACTAATTGAAGCAGAGGGAATAAAATGTGAAGAGGATTAGAGGTAAGAGATGACTTGACATTATTGAATCTTAGAGTGGGAATGGCAAGAAATAAACCTGAGGAAGTGGACAGAAGTTTAAGACCTTCAGATTTTCTTTCTTTCTTTATTTTTAAAGAGAAAGTGTGTGAGAGAGAATCAATTTTATTTATTTATTTTTAATCTGGCCTTTATTTCTCTGACATTTAGTAGTGTATGTGGTGCTGGGGTTTGAACCTGGGTCCTTGCACATTCCAGGCCAGCACTCTAATCACTGAGCCACCGCTCCAGCCCCATGCCTTTAACTTTTTAGCTTAATATTTTTAATGACATATGAATATGTGTTGGAATACTGCAAAATGAGACTAAGGTTTTGCATTCAGATTTTAAAGTATTACTTTAAATCATTAAATAATTTTTGAAAATGAAGTGTACAGTTTCCTGTTGCTTATCTTTTACAGGCTGCTTTGCTGGCTCTACAAGAAAGTGGACTGGAAGCAACCGCAGTGAATCAAGAACACTTTCTAAAATCTCTTAAGACTGTAAAACCATCCTTAAATCACAAGAACTTGATTTTATATGAAAACTTATTTAAGAAAGATGGATTTTCTAACTTAGAAGATATTTAAAAATTACGTCTTTGTTCAGTTGTTCACGTTAATTGAAATGTGAAATACCTGTGTTTTGCAACTTCACACTTTCAGAGTTTGTGTATATATTTTCTGTAAATAAATAAAAATACAGATTTATTTATATAGGGATGTAGCTTAGTAGTAGAGCTTGCCTAGCATGTGCAAGGCTCTGGGTTCAAGCTCTAGCATGGCAAATACAAAAAACATGCCTTATGAGCTAAGGTTCATTTTATTTCTAAGAGTTATATTAAAATAACTGTAATTTAGGAAGAAAGCATATGTTTGTGAGTGTAAGTTTTTTTTGGCTAATTGCTCTTTTGTAAGTTTGAAATAATTTTAAACTTACAAAAAGTTGCAAGAATAATATAAGGAACTCTTATATACTCTATACGTTAATTCAGATTCACCACTTTTTAACATTTTGTCACATCCCTCTCCCCAGTATTTTTCTGAACAATTTAAGAATATAGTCATGTATCACTTAACAATTGGGATAAAATGCATCATAAAGCAATTTTGTCATTGTCTGAGTGTCATGGGTATACTGACACTAAGATGGGTGCAATATTACCAGATAATAAAATCTTATGAAACTGCCGTCATTTGTGGTCTGTCACTGACTGAAGCCTTGTTACATGGTATATGACTATATATGCACAAGCCCCCTCATCCCCTTAGTACTTCTGTATATATTTTACAAATAAGGTTGTTTTCTTATACCACTGTATAGTCATCAAATTCAAGGAACTTAACATTGGTACAATGTTTTAATTTTATTTTTATTGTACAATATTTTAATCTTAGTGTTCAATAAATTTCATCTATTATCCCAATAATATTCCACATAGTACTTTTTCCCATCACAGCATCCCATTTAGAATCACACATATTTAGTTATGATGTCTTGAGAATTCGTCAGTCTTTCTTAACTTTGACATTTTTGAAGCGTATAGATCAATTATTTTATAGAACAGTTGGTCTCTGGATTTGTATTTGTCCAGTGTTTTGTTATGATAGATTTAGGTCATGTATCACCAATAGGACACTCATGAGTGGCATTGTGGCTCTCAGTATCACAGTTGGAGGTGCACATTGGTGATGTTTTGGTCACTTATTTATGGTATTGTCTGGTTTCTCTACACCTACTATTTTTTCTTTTGTAATTAGAATATTTAAGGAAATAGATTACACATACATTTTTATTTTCCTTTATTACGGAAGTAATTAAGAATACTAGAAAATACAGATAAGCACAAGAAAAGCCTTTGATATTTAATACATCTTAATTCCTTCATGCACATACAAATTTTTTTATCTTAAAAATGATACTACAGAACTCTTGTTTCTCTCACTAAACAATATCTGTCTGTTAAACATCTGGGCAATTCTTCACTCACTAGGTACTGTGTTAGGAATGAATGAAAAGTGAACAAAGCAGACGTGGTACTGATAGGCCAGCAGGAAACTCATGTCAGACGAGTCAATGAATTCAGTGGTGGGAAGTGCCACAAAAGTATAGGGTACGAGAACATGGTACTTGAAATGCATGAAGTCATAACTGTTAAGCAGTTGATGAAAAGTTTCTTATTTCTGACTGGAGGCAGAATTATCAGGAATGGGAAGTCTGGTCTGACTTATAGATACATAATTCAATTAAGCCAGCTGAGGTGGTGCACACCTATAATCCAAATGACTTGGGAGACTGAGGCAGAACGATTCCAAGTTCAAGGCCAGCCTCTGCAACTTACTGAGGACCTAAGCAACTTAGAACCTGTCTCAAAATTAAAAGGGCTGGATGTGACTTAGTGGTAAAGTACCCCCTGGTTTAAATCTCCAGTACCACAAAAATAAAATGTAATTCAATTAAAATTATTCTGTCACTTTTGAGTAATAGGAAAGTCCTTAAAAACTTAACTAGAATTCTGACAATCTGTGTAACTTTTTTTTTTTTTTTTTTTTTTTGGTCAATGCTGAGGATCAAACCCAGGAAGGATACTCTACCACTGAGCTATGTCCCCAGCCCTTTTTGTTTTTTGTTGAGACAGGGTCTTGCTAAGTTTCTCAGGCTGGCCTTGAACTTGCAATCCTCCTGCCTCAGCCTCCCTAATAGCTAGGATTATAGGCCTGCACCACAGCATCCAGCTTCTTTACTGGCTATTGATCTTATAAAACAAGGCAGCCATTAAGCCTTCACCATACAAGTCCTTTAAACCCTGGTCTGAACTTCATTTTGACATTGACTTTGGGTCCCTTGTTCCGTTCTTGAAAAATTTGTAGTAGTCAAGCCAGAAATTTAGTATCCATACTTGTTCAAGGCTAAATACATTTTTAAATGTCTTTAAATTGTAATTATGATTAAAGATTGTAATGCATTTTATTTTAATTTAAATATTTCTTAATAGTTAACTGTAATTATAAGTGAACTTTGAAAGCCTCCCAAGAACCATGTATCTTTGCTCATTGAAATGCTAATAAATGATGGGTTTGATAAGATTTTTTATTCAATTTTAATCTAATTTGAGGTAGCTCTGGACAACTTCCAGAACTGTATTCTTAATCTGTGAGAAAACTAACACTTCAGCCTCCAAGCACCTTTTTTCTGGTATAATTGGAAATACGCAATTTTCCTGTAAGTGAGCTTGAACTGCTTTCTGGGCCACACTTTTTTTTTTTTTTTTTTTTTTTTAAGAGAGGGACAGAGAGAAAGAATCAGTTTTACTTAGTTTTTCGTGTGACTTTTGTTGTTTGGACACTTAGTTGTGTATGTGGTGCTGGGGTTTGAACCTGTGTATTCACGCATGCCAGGCAAGCACAGTCACCGCTGAGCCACAGCTCCAGCACCTTTTCTGGGCCACATTAATGGCCCACCTTAGATAAAATATAGAACACTCCCAGAACTCTCCAATTTTTAAAAAACAAATCCAAGATTATGAACCTGGTAACAAAAGCAGCCACTGAAGGATGTGGTGGTTAGGATTAACACAGACCTCTATCAGGGTTGGGCAGAAAGAATCCCCACAAATCTTAATAATAGAATGTATAATTTTTCTTAAGTTAAAATTCCTAGTGTGGGAACCATGCAACATGGCTCGATGTGCCATCGGCCCTGGGTGGTGGTAGTTAGAGAAGGTTCTAGAAGTTCCTGGCAGCTGGGTGTGGGGAAGCAAAGTTCCCTAAGGAATTACAGGTCTTTGGAGCAGTTATGAAGGGTGATCTGGTTAGTGTCCCAAATGGACCGGACCAAATTAGATACCAGACTTGAATTTCCCAAAAGTTCAATTAACGCAAAGGGAGAGAAGTGTGGCTTTCTGAGTTAATTCTCCTTGCTGCAGATAAGCAGATCTCAAAGGTTAATATGGGCACATATCTGTAATTGTAAGTAATTTTCAAATTTTTAAAATGCTTTATTCAGAACATTTCCAAACAAAAATAGCATAGTATAACAACTCCCATGTATTTACCACATATATTGAATAATTACTAATAATTTGCTGAATTTGGATCTTAGTCTATTATTTTGAAGTAAATTCCAGACATTATGAAATTTCTCCATTAAATATTTCCATATACAAGCTCTGAAAAGGCAATAGGGGCTTTTTAACAACAATAATACATCATTTTCACACCTAACAATCAATAGCACAGATGATCCTAACAGCAGCTTGCCCATGATTTTTCAACTTTATGATAGTGGAAAAGTGATATACATTGGGTAGAAACTACCTTGAACTTTGATTTTGATCCTTTTCTGACAAGTGGTATGGTATTATACCAGCAATAGCAGTTCCCAGTCAGCACCCCATCACCAGGGTAAACAACCCATCTCGACCATGTATAATGCAGCTAAGCTGTGATGGTCAGTAGCGTAGGTGTATTAAATGCATTTTTGGTTTGTGGTTTATGCACCTGTAATCTGGTTGTGAGTTAAGAAGCATCTGTATTCCTTTAATATTATCTCTTGTCTGTGCTCTATGTAAGTTTCCCTAGTTTCCTCCCAAAAGTCTTTTTTTTTTAAGAGAGAGGGAAAGAGAGAGAGAGAGAATCGATTTTATTTCGTTCTTCATGTGACTTTCATTGCTCTGACATGTCCTTGTGTACATGGTGCTGGGATTCGAACCCATATACTTGTACATGCCAAGCAAGCACCATAACCACAGAGCCACCGCTCCAGCTGCCCCCAAATGTCTTTTTGCAGTTGGTTTGTCTATTTGTACTGTCACATGTGTATTCCAATCTTTGAAAATTTTCTCAGACTCCTCTTAGAATTAATCATCTGTCTTTGGCACAAAATCATGCTTTAGGTTAGAGCTATGTACAGCCAGAGATGGTAAACACCTTGAGGTGCTTGTTTTGAGAACCCTGTATCTTGTTTTTTAAGTTCTGTGGTGCCCCCATCCCCAAATGAATGCCTAGACTACTACAAAACAACCTAGACTACTACCATCCAGCGCTACATTTTGAAAAGAAGTGACATTGGGGGCTGGAGCAGTGGCTCAGCAGTTATGGCACTTGCCCGGTATGTGCGAGGACCAGGGTTCAAACGCTGGCACCACGTACACAATGGAGTGTATGTGGAGTAGCGAAAGCCACATGAAAAACTAAATAAAATTGATTCTCTTTCTCTCTGTCACTGTCCCTCTCTCTAGGAAAAAAAAAGGTGACATTGGCAAAGTGGAGATCTGAATTTAAATTCATCAGTAGGCAAGGGCTACACATTTTAATTTGGGTGCCATGATTCATTTATGTAAGATTCTTTCTTCCTCTCTCACTTCCTCCCTTTCCTATGTCCCTGTATTCCTTTCCCTCCCTCTCTTCTTCTCTTTGCTTCCCCCTCCCTCCTTCCCTTATTCCTTTCTCCCTTGAAAACTTTATCTTTAATTGTTAACAAAACTTTTTTTTCTTTTTTATGAACCTTCTGGGAAAAAAATAGTCTTAGCAATATCACAGGAGGGGCTGGAGCGCCTGGCATGGGTGAGGATGCAGGTTTGAACACCAGTACCACATACACAACTTAAGTGTCAGAGCAATGAAAGTCACATGAATAACTAAATAAAATGGATTCTTTCACTCTCTTAAACAAAAAAATCCCCCCCCACTGGAGGGCTGGAGTGGTGGCTCAGCAGTGATGATGCTTGCTTGACATGTGTGAGGAAGTGGGTTCAAACCTCAGCACCATGTACACAGTGGAGTGTTTGAGCAATGAAAACCAGATGAAAAACTAAATAGAATCGATTCTTTCTCTCCATCTCTCTCTCTTAAAAAAAAAAAA
The DNA here is from genome assembly GCA_004027875.1 of Aplodontia rufa. NCBI lineage: Eukaryota > Metazoa > Chordata > Mammalia > Rodentia > Aplodontiidae > Aplodontia > Aplodontia rufa. The sequence goes on along the minus strand of PVKS010003782.1, from coordinate 81,815 downwards.
CCACAGGAGAAGCTTTAAAAAACTTCTCTGATTCTATATTATACAACCAGGGAGAATCAATTTCAAATTTTAAGTCTATGATGTGGATCTAACCAATCAGCAAATGTCTGCAGTTATAGTTCTGGGATTACACAATATTAACCCTTGTCAAAATACATGGTGGGAAAATAATGTTTATGATCTGTCCTATATAAATCTTTATAAATGATAAAAACTTGTGTCTCTCTCTCTCTCTCTCTTTTTATTTTTTATTTTTGGTATTGGGGATTGAACCCAGGGCTGCTTTCCCACTGAGCATCCCCAGCACTTTTTATGTTTTATTTTGAGACCGGGTCTTACTAAGCTGCTTAGGGCCTTGCTAAATTGCTGAGGCTGGGTTTGAATTTGTAGTCCTCCTGACTCAGCCCCCTAAGTCGCTGGGATTAAAGGCATGCACCACTGCGCCAGGCAAAATGTCTTGAACGACCATTAAGGCCAGGCAGAATGCCACAAGTTTTATCTACATTCTAATATTTTCCTGCCACCCTCTCCTAAGTTGTTTGTCCCCATTTTGTAGGTACATGAACTGAGACTCATAAAGGTTTAGTAGTTTACTCAAAGTCAGTTAATAAATGCAGCAGGAGTGGGCTTTTTACTCAGGTCCGTTTTCCTGCAATGCCTGTATCAATACAGTGGGATTGAAATAGAACTGAAATAGATCGAAATAGAGCATTTCTAGGGAACATTAAGATGTTTCCCTTTTAACTAACTCACAGATTGATTTCAAACTTTTAAAATAATAATACGAACTTCTGCTCTCAATCGCAGTAGCTAAGAGAGGGATGCAGAAAGAGCGTGGGCGTGGGCGCCAGACAGATTTGCGTTCTGGCTACATCACCACTCGCGGTGTGACTTGAGCAGCTTTGAGTTTTATTAAGTAACCACCTGGCAAAAATGTCAGAAGAATGCGACTCAGTGTCTGGCACGTGGCCCCCTGGCTTAGTGGAATTGCTATGTTAGGGGAGAGAGGGGACTCTCTCCCCTAACATAGACGAAGTCAGCTAATGAGGTCTTTTGCAGAAATTCTCTTGGAAAACTTTCCGGTTGATTTTTTTATCCTCCTCCCTCAAGCCTGATTTTTTTAAAAAGGAAAAACAGGATACCATGCGAGTTATTCTAAAATGAACTTCAATTATCTCCATATGAAGGCCGCACACGTTTAATGTGATTGAATAAATTCTAATTTACCCGTCTGCACGCAGGAACCTCCCGAGGGACTCAGGGTGGGGAGCCAACCCTGGTACCTCCAATTCTGCTCTTTTTTGTTCGGACCCCTTTTAAGAAGAGTTGGTCGGCTTTACCCAGACCTCGACCGTCAGCGCCTCCCTAGCTCTCAGGTTCCGCTGTCTGGGGTCGAACCTCCCTTGCAGGCCTAGGCGGAGAGTTGGCCGAGAGCTCCCGCAGTTCAGGACCTCGGTGAGCCGGAGCCGGCGCCCACACGCGCGTCCACCGCACCGCAGCTGCCGGCTCCGCGTCCTGCAGGGGGCGCCCGCGGATCGGCCCGACAGTAAGTTCCCAGCCGCGCGTGACCGGAATGTGGCCCGGCCCTGCGGGAGCGGTTGCGGTCGGTATATAAGGAGGGGAGACTCCGCACCCGCTGGGTTCCGGGCGTTGGCATTTCCGCGCGCGCGTCCGCCCGGGTGAGTCGCCTGCGTGGAAGGCGCTGTGAGGCTGAGCCGGCCCTCGGTTGGCCTCTGAGCGTGCTGGCCAGGTGGATGCCCACGGTGGGGTCCTAGTGGCTTTGATCACTATCTTGGATTTTTCTTCTTCTTCTAGATTTAGCATTCTACACTGAAGTCATCATGGGCGTTTTCCAAACCCTGATGAAAAAGAAGGAAGTAAGTTTTAAAGCAATAGAGAATCTTGACTGAAAGTGTTGATGTTTTTAAAGGTGAAAAGGTGTTGCAGATTTTGAAAAAAAAAAAAACCACATAAAAGTGATATGTAGCGATTTTGTTATATTTCAGTTTTCATATTGATTTAACCCCCCACCTGTTATCTGTTAGCTCATTCCTTTGGTGCTGATCATGACTGTCGCCGCTGGAGGAGCCTCATCTTTCGCCATATATTCCTTGCAAAAAACCGACGTGATGTAAGTAGGTCTTGCTTTATAAAAAACATTTTTGGCAGTGTGTGGTTGACTTTACGTTTCTGAAATGCATGCCATCAGTTTCCTGTGTCCTCCACCGCCTCCTGTGGATAAGAATATTAAAGTGTGGACTTGGAGTCAGGGCTGACTATTAAGTTATGATTTTGATATTCATTTATTCCTTGTGTCTAAATATCCTTTCATTCATCCGCCCTCCTCCAATTACCCTCTTGCAGAAAAATAAAATTGGATTTTTTTAAATTTAAGTTTTGAAATTTAAAGTTCTGAAGTTATTTGGAGGGGAATATATAGCATCAAATTTAATAATTTCGTTTTTAAATTTCAACTTAGGTCTTTCCTAGTGTTGCAGAATCCATCCATTCAGTTGTCTTCAATAAACCCTAAATCTTAATTTTGAATGTAAGAAAAACCATGTCTCCTGGAACATGAAAAAGTGAGAAAGTAGGAGCTGGGGTGCCCTGTGCAGGGCTGGAAGGGTAGTAACTGAGGGCGGGCAGGGAAGCCCAGCCCCTGGAGTTACCGTCCAGAGTTCAAGCGCCGCCCCTCGGCCGCTCCCTGGCAAGAACCTTATTGCTTGTCCTTAATTTGGCATTTCCATCCCAGTTGTTATGCAGTTTGTGGGAGCGGTCTGTAATCTTAGACCAATAAAGAAAATACCGACCTCCTACCCTACAAAGGAATTGGTCTTTAATGTTTGAGCTAAATCCTGAAACTCCCAGAAAGGATCTTCTGTGAATTTTTGTTGCTACTGATGGTTTCTAGTAGTTTACTAGGGGTGAATGTCTAAGTATGAAGATTGGGTCTGTGATCTAGCATATTTACACACCCAGTACCAATGTTAGTTTAGATTCCCATACTTCAACTTTTAATTAGCCTTCTTTTATTTTCAGTGTTGATAGAAAGAGAAATCCAGAACCGTGGGAAACTGTGGATCCTAATGTACCTCAAAAGGTATTGCTAAATTAAAAACTAGTGATTTACCTTTAGCCCAAACCTTAGCACCTGTGTCAGCAAAATAGATTTAGTACCTGACAGTGCCATTTAATGTAGTGTTAAAGACAATGCTTCTCCACCCCTCAAAAAAACAAAAACAAACAACAAAAAACCTCTTGAGTTCTAGAGATCAAGTTTAAATCCTTGCTCCATTATTTACAGGTGATTTTAGTCAGTTTGGCCTCTTTGAGGCTCATAATCTATAAAACGGGCATGATAGTAGGGCTCTACCTCAGAGTGAAGAGGATTAAAGAAAATGCAATGCATAGAGCCTTTTAGACAGTGCCTGGCCCGTCATAAGCACTCAAGTAAAACGTATTGAAATATATCGTCTTATTTTACCCCTCATTCACCTCAAGTTCATGTAAGGTCTATTGTGATAAAGCACAGTTGCTTCTGAAGGACATGTGCATTCGCCTCAAGTGAAATTAACTTATATCCACTCATTCTTTTAAGACGGTGGCAAAGGTTCCTTGGGTGCTGGGTTGGAACACTGGTGAGGATAAATGGGAATGTGTGCATGTGAGATTTTTGGAAATCAGCTCTCTCCCATTTTCCTCGTTGTGTAACTTCTTAGATCATTGGTGCCTTCATTGAACAATCACAATGAGGAAGTTTTGTGCAGCACCTACTGTGTGTCAAGCCCTGTGGGAGGAGTATTGTACATTACTCAAGAGGAGCAGATATGGGTTTTGAGCTTAGAGCTCACATACTACCTTGGCAAATCAAAAAATCTGGATGGTCCTAAAGGGCAAATGCATATGACCTTTTTCTCAGGTCTCATCACATTTAGGGACCCAAGGGGTTTTTGAAGGGATGGAGTGATAGAAATCACCCCAGGTTACTATTTGGTTCATGTTTTAAAGATGGGAAGAGGTGGTGGCTTTGACCATGAACCCTATGGTGATGCTTTTCCTAATGGGAGAGTGGGCAGATCTCCAAGGGGGTGAGAGGATGAAGGGCAGATGCTTAAAACATTTTTATTTCCTTTGTTAAAGCTTCTAACAATCAACCAACAATGGAAGCCTATTGAAGAGTTGCAGAAGGTCCGAAGGGCAACCAAGTGACCGGTCCTTGCTTCTTCCTCCCAAAGAGTACTCTATGAATCTAGCGGAAACATTTCTGCACAGACTAGATTATGGATACCAGTGTGCGGAAATGCTTCTGCTACATTTTTAGGGTTTGCCTACATTCTTCGGATTCTGAATAAGGAATGAAAGGTAGTGCAGTAATAACCACATAGTCCAAAAAATAAGTTTGTTGGTTTATTATTGTAAAATTTAATATTACATACTGAATTTTTTGCTTATGATGCCAGAATGTTTTCCTTGAAATGTATAAAAATTTTTAAATTAGATTATCTATAATAAAATATCATTTGTACAAGATGTCTCAAAATTAGATGTATATTTAAATGGAAGAGAACATTTTTATGGGAGAAAAACACTTATAGATATGTAATATATACACATGTGTCTATATGTATCTGTAGATAATGTATATAAATTGGGGAGATGCTTGGGAGTGAACCCAGGGCCTTGCACATGTTATTTACACTCTACACACCCCCAGTCCCAGAAGAACATTTTGAAGTGCAAAATTCATCTTTTAAATAATATCCAATATAAATTTCTGTGTAAACTTGTCTTCTAAATTTATTCACTCCTCAGAAATTTATTGAGCATCTACTGTTTGCAGTAAAGCAACAAGCAAAACCAGAGTTTGGAGGGATCTGAATAAGATGGTGAGCCCGATGAGGAAGGTGAAGTGGAGGTGGGGTGTGAGACTGTCGTGAAGATGGGCCTTGGAGGAAGAGGGATTCTGGTGGCAAACAGGAATGCGGGTATGCTGAGATGGGCCCCCGAGATGCCAGTGGAAACTGTGGTGCTCCTATGAGGAACAGGGAGGTGCCTTGCAGCACCCTGCAGAGTGTGGACCACTGGTGGCTTGGAGGCAGACGGTGTGGTCAAACCCAACATGCCCTTGACTGTCCTTAAAGGGACCAAATTGAAAGTTGCTTTTCATTAATGTTTTTTTTAAATGAGGTACACTTCACAAGTCATAGTATTCCATTTAAATTGCACAATTTAGTGGTTTTTATTAGGTTTACGAAGTTGCACAACCATTTCCACTATCTCTAATTCTAGAAAGTTTTCATCACCCCAGAAGAACCCGGCACCCCATGCACAGTTGTTCCTCTGTTCTTGACCCTTCAATTGTTCCTCTGTTCAAGACACAAAGGCTACATATCCTACCTATCATGTTTCCATTTATGTGAAATGTCTAGAATAGGCAAACACTAATAAACTTTGTCCTTATGGATTTGCCTATTCTAGACATTTCATATGAATGGAAACATAACGATAGGTGGGATATGTGGCCTTTGTGTCTTGTTCTATCTTAGCATAATGTTTCAAGAGTCCTTCCTGTTGTGCTCCGTTATCAGTATTTCATCCCTTTTCCTGAGGAATGCTATTCTGTTGTATGGATGTACCACATACTGCTCATCCATTCGTGAGCTGAGGGACATTAGGGTGCCTCTACTTTTTGGCTATGGTGAACAATGCTAGTATGAACAGCCATGTACAAGGTTTGGCGTGACCACATATTTTCATTTCTCTTGGTTACGTATCAAGGTTCACTAACTCTTTTAGATGAAAATGATTGATGCTTCTTTCTTGATTTTTGTATGAATGTACTGGAAAAATAAGAGGGCTAAATTCCTATCACCTTCATAGTGATTAAAACATAGTGATTAAAACTGGCTCCTACCAGAGACTCCGGCAGTTCTGAAAGGATTAAAGCGAGGCTGCTTCTCCCGACCTTTGTTGCTGCCTTATCACCTCTGAGAAAGTCCCAAGTGAAAAATCTCCAATGATTGATCTCCAGGAATGATATGTAGCAATTGGGAGGCATATTTTTATTTGCTTAAGCTTCTAAAGTGGAGAATGATATCATTTAGATAAAAGTGAATAGCCTGGTGATGGATGGCCAAGTAGGAGAGCAAGTGGTAAAGTGCTTTCTGGAAGAAAGTTGTGCCTTTCAAAGTTAAAACACAAACCTAATTGGCATGGAGTGGCTTTATAGTGGCAACGGAAGTTATTGTTCAGCAGGTTTGGGAGGAAGAGGGGCCATGTGCTAAGTTGACACCCTGGGCCAGTAAAGAGGGTGATAATAACACCACATTTTAACGTAATTTAAATAAGCAAGTGTACTCACTGCACACGGGGCATTGTGCTGGGCTCACAGATCTGACAGTGCAGAGAAGGGAGATGCTCCTATGAGCAAACTGATATGATGTTGTCACAGCAAAGCAAGGGTAGAAATGAGCACATGACACAAAGGAAAGTGTCCCAGGGAAGGTGGATCCCTAAAAGACTGAGCAGACTAATTACTTGGAAAGCCAAGAATTAGAAGTCATCAAGGCAGCTGAAGCAGAGTCACAGGTTTTACCAAGGCAAGAGAGGCCTAACATAGCACTATGCTTAGACTTAACGCAATGTAATGCATGGAATTTTAAATATTGGAGTGGGAGGTGGGAGAGATGCCTTAAAAAAGAGTATGCTTTTATCCTGCAGCTACAAAGGAACTAGAACAGGATTTTGAGATGGAAAAGGAGCTGGGACGGTTTACTTAATGGAGATTTGACTATATAGAGAGGAGAGGTGTGGGATTCCCGCTGTCAGGGACTTTGGTTGGAGGTCAGAGACCAATTGCTGGCCATGGTCCAGGGGACAGGATAGGTAGTGAGGGCCATGAGTAATCAAAGCACTTGCCTGGGGATGCCCTTGAAAGTGATTGAGGAGAAATCAATGAGAAGGCTTCGAGGCTTACTGGATATAGCTGAGGGATTGACTCCCAGATTTCTCCCCTGTGTAGCCTGGTGGACAGTGGTGCCACGACAGGGATAGAGGAGAAAAGAACGAAATGTGGGTGGTGGGTGGACCAAGAAGAAAGCAAAGTAGGCCCAATGGGCTCCCTAAGTAGCTACACTTGGAAGCAGGTTAGAGGAGTGGTAAGATGGGGTGCATGGATGAGAGAGCCTCCGGTGGGAGACTGAACCTAGAGCCACGTCATCATGTAGCATCATGTAGGATGCAAGCAGAGGAAGACGAACCTGGGGATTGAGGTGCAAGTTAGAGAAGAAGGAGGAGAACCAGGAGAGGCATGGTGGAGCCCAGAAAAGAGGAAGTGCTCCCTCCCTCTGTACAGTTTGCAATTAAACCAGAGCCCAGAGACCTTTCAACTTTATGACTTGAGCCTTCAGCAAACACAATCCTTAGCACAAGAAAGAGAAAGAACGAAAGAAAGAAAGAAAGAAAGAAAGCAAAGGAAAGAAAGAAATACAATAAAAAAGTTAAAATCAGCCAGGCACTGTGGTGTATGCCTGTGATCCCAGCAATCTGGGAGGCTGAGGCAGGAGGCTTGCAAGTTCAAAACCAGCCTCAGCAGTTTAGTGAGGCCCTAAGCAACTTGGTGAGATCCTATCTCAAAATAAAATATAAGAAGGGCTGGGGATGTGGCTCAGTGGTTGAGCACTCTTAAATTCAATCCTTGGTACAAAAAAAAAAGTTAAAATCCCATTTCGTATGACCAAACCTGTAATGAGATCTAATTAATACCCATTTATCATTTTTTTATTTTCTGGAAGTAATTCTGTCACATTTAGTTGCGACTTTGTGGTAGAGAATGAAATTACAAGCTGTGAAATCACACCACTCTGCCACTTAGAGTGCTGGTTTAGAGAAGCCTCAGAGTCTTCCTCCATATGATTGTGTTAATTAGTACCTCTCGGGTTAGTTGTGTAAATTATATGATAGTATAACTTAGTAACTGTAAAGCACCTAACGCAGTGTTTAACATGTACTAGTTGTTCAATCATGTTCCCTTCTCTTTCTTAAAAAAGTGTTTGAAGGAAGATTATCACTATAAACTAGAAAGCTCTTAATGTGTTTACAATTATATTTTTGCAAGAGTAGGAGCATTACTTATTTGTGATACCTACCTCTGGTGACTCCTGGTCCACCTTTGTTTCACAATGCTTTGATTATAAGCCTTTAAGAGAACACGTACACACCTGTAGATAAATGCTTCTCACACTCACTCTCACTTACATAGATATCTTGCAAAATACAAGAACCCTTGTGCATACGCACACATAGATGATCTCACACCTAGAAGAGATTAGTAATAAAACTAGTATCTATGGATCTGTATCTATGTCCTCAGAAGCGAATGCCCATATTTAGTTATCACTATATACTGTATTCACCTAGCACATTACACATATTCTCAGAATCAAAAGGGCTGGTACGTTGTTTGAATAAGAAAGAAGAGTGAAGTTAAGGGCATGTACTTGAGATAGCAATAAGAGTGGAATTAAGGGTTGGGATGTAGCTCAGTGGTAGTGTTTTCCTGGCACGTGTAAGCCCATGCTTAGAACATTGCTTCAAATAATTATATAATTTTTTTTCTAGGAAGTAGGGTTGCTTTTGGTTTTGGTTTTGGTAGTGTTCTTGCATCATTTGCATGTGTATATAAAGTTTTAAAATGAAAACTAGAATAGAATTAAGAATAACTCAAATTTTTTTTATAACTCTTACAGACATGTTAAAACCAGCTTGCTCATTCACTTGGTATGATTAACACATATATAATAAAATGTTGCTCATTTGGAGAGTGGGCATACTCTTTAAAAATTAAACTCCATTTTTTGGGCACCTTCATCAAGTAATATGTGTAATTTTTCCTTACCAAGGTGTGTAACCATGAAGGTGATGCTGTTTCTTGGTGCCGGGTAGGGATATGTTGCCTCAGGCAAGTTAATCTGGTGTGTTTTAAAATGTCTTTGCTTATCTGAAGTCTCTTTATCCACATAAATGACAATGGATTTGAGAGATGGATTAGTACCATAAGATAAACGGGACCTAGTGTTTGCATGTCATTTTGAAGACAAATTTTGTTGAATCAACCACTAAACATTTCTCAAATTTTAATTGTTTCAAATTTCCTTTTAAATCATTGTTTTTAAAATTGAAATGTAGTTTAGATACATTGAAATGAACAGATGTTAATGGTTTGGTTCTAAGAAAGGTTTTGATCGTTGTATGCACCCATGAAACCGTCATGCAAAACAGATTAACAGGTTGTCAAAAGACTTTTATCACCCAGGAAGCTTTTTTGTATTTTTTTTTTTAAGAGAGAGAGAGAGAGAGAATGAGAGAATCGGTTTTGCTTAGCTTTTCCTGTGGCTTTCATTGTTGTGATGCTTCATTGTGTACCTGGTGCTGGGGTTTCCTGCCTGCCAGGAAAGTGCTGTAACCGTGGAGTCACTGCTCCAGCCCCTTCTTTTGCTTTTTAAATGAAAAAGCATTAGCATTTCTCAGTTGGCCAGGAAGATCTTGACACTGAAGACAACACCAGGGCTTCCACACCTCAGCTGTGTGGCTTTCTGGCCACACGTCTGCGATTTCCTGCTGTGAGAGCCTTCCTCCTCACCCTGGGGGTTGCAGCTCTCATAAGTTTGCCGTGGCTGACCCAAGGAAGAAGGCAGATTTCTACATAGGTGTACATAGATATATCTTGTCATGATTCCATGAGAATTTTTGAGGCAATAAAGAATTCCAATGTATTTCAGAATGTAATGTCCAATGATTCTGGAATGCAAAGAATTTCTTTGGATTGAATTCCATAGATATTTGTCACTAAACTGTGTTCCTGAACTCTGAAACATGAATATAAGGGCTAAGGAATAGTTTCTCTTCATAAATAAATAATTAACAAATAACTCCATCAAATTGTATACTTTAAAAGGGTGAATTTTTATAGTTTGACTTATACTGCAAAAAAAGCCACTCTTATTTTGTTGCTATCTTACTTTAAAATAATAGTGTCCTATCATTTTCTCCATTATGTTAAGTAACCCTACACCCTATTTATAACATTTGATTTGAAATTTTTCTCCAAAAACATGAAATTTGAAAGCTTTGAACATCATAAGAAACACACCAACAAGACCTGTTGAACCAGGTCTTATAATTCCCTCTTCTTCGGCAATGATGACAAATGGACTTCCCTGGGCTTTGGGGAGCAGAGTGCAGACACTGGGTTTACCTCATATTTGAGAATGCAAATATTGCCCCCACCAACAGAGGAAGGGTCCAGCAGAGTGCAAGAGGTCCCCTAGTAAGGAGACTATCCTGGCCTAAATCCTCCCTAGGGCAAAGTTACCAGCTAATTCTTGCAGTAGAAAAGTGATTCTCGAACATTAACTGGGCCTCAGCATCTCCTGGGAGGCATGGTAAAGCATGGATCGCTGGATCCCAACTTCCGAGTTTTTTATTTAAAGAGGTGCAGAGTGGAACCCAGGAATCTGATTTCTATCGAGTGCGCCTGGTGCTGCTGGTCTGGGGACTGCACTTTGAGAACCACCATTCTAACAGTCTGTTCCTTGTAACGTCTGGTAATTATTTGGGGACTCCTGATCAGTCAGTAATATCCTAGCTCAGTCCTGGGCCATTAATTGTGTCGCCAAACTCCACGTAGGTCTTGGATCCAATGTTGTAGAAATGAACTCTGGACTTTAGCAAGGCTTTTGTAGGTGGGCTTAGAAGCCTGAGCCAGAAGCAAGACAGCATGTGGGGACAGAGACCCTAGACTGACTTGAACAGAGAACTGGCGTCTACAGGCTGGCAGGAAGTTGGTCTCTTGATAGAATCACATGTAGAGGTGGGACTGAAGTCCATCCACTCTTCTTCATCATGCTGCTTCATATGTCCCATGTCTTATGACATCCTAACTCCACCAAGGGGCTTACATTTTGCTACACTAATAAGCTAAGGGTCACTGTGGGTTACTTTGGTGACTACGCATGTGCTTGCTTCTCACTACCTGGTACACTCATCTTCTGGGAATCTAACATTATTACTTTCTGAATAGTTCAGACCCTGTTTTGGCTGGCATTTCTGCTGACCACATGATCTCAGAAGGCTGAGCTGACTTTCCCAGCCTCTCATCTCCTGGGGTATTAACCTCATGCCCCCGTCCTTTTAACACCTTTTAACTCCAAATTTTCTAGAATGACTGTTAACCCCATAGAACTTAGAGCTAGCTTGACTGTCTTAGGTCCCCCAAAAGGTGTTCATCCCCTAGTCCTAGGGGGTACTGTTTTTTGTGGGAGTCTCTGACTCTTGGTTATACTCAGGTTCTTCGGAGGGCAGGGTCAGGCCAGGCATGGAAACCTTCTCCTAGCTGGGCTGCCCTGGCCACCTGTTCAGACACACTAATCCCAGCATCCTGACCTGAGGGACAGTGGCTTCATCAGGTGTGTGGACAAGTATACGCGTGTTGTGAACACTGTCCGCTGTACGCAGAAGTGACACTACTGACCAGCCATGACAGGACAGTCTGGTGGGGCTCTGCCAGTGATGATAGAGTCTTTCACTAATTCGATTTCACAGTCCACTCCGTGGGCCAGAAACAAGCAGACAGGTTAGCATGTGAGCATGTGAATCCACATTCTGCCAGTCAGAGCCCTGTGACCTGGACAATTTACCCAATTCTCAGAACCTTGATTTGCAAGGAAGGATTCATCCCAGGGACAAAACTGTAGAGTGCTAAGGGATAAATGCTATTGTCTTGATAGTGGGTCCTGATGAAAGGATGGATTTTGCCCCTATTTCCTGCCTCTCCCCTGAGCTCTCTTGTACTAGCGTCTTCTGCTATGGGATGACACAGGAAGAAGGCCCTCGACTTTGGACTTCCCAGCCTTGAAAACGTGAAAAGTAAACCTCTGTTCTTTGTGAACTACCCAGTGTCAGGTGGTCTGTTAGAGGAGCACACAGTGGACTAAGACACTAGCGAAAGTCTGAGAAGCTCTGGTCCAGAACAAAGACGCTTCAAAACCACAGCCAAGACCACAGTCTGAAAGTCAGTGTGCATCTGCTATGTGCAGAATGCTGGGAGAGATGAGTTTTTATTTGGAGGGCAGAGCTTGGAAAAGTGAGTACAGAGTTTAGGCTTTATTTTTTTTCCTTTTTTTTTTTTCAGGGCTGAGGACTGAACCTGGGGCCTTGTGCATGCTAGGCAAGCGCTCTGCCACTGAGCTAAATCCCCAACCCTTAGGCTTTAAATCATACAGTAGGAAGAATCTGTGATGCTGTAATAACCATCTCTGTACCTGAAAGAAAAAACAATTTGGTCAGCAGGGAGAAGATGAGGAACAGATGGAGGTGAGATTAGATCTTTGAGGACTTGTAATGCCTTTTCAGCCCCCTTCTCTCTCCCTCTCTCTCTCTCTCCCCCTCTCGTGCTGGAGATTGAACCCAGGGCCTGGTGCATGCCAGGTAAGTGCTCTACTACTCTCTCACAGCCTTTTGGTTTCTTTCTCACAGATCCTGTCAGGCCCTTAATTGAGAAGTTTTACCAGGTGAATCAGATTCTCTCTCAAGAGCTTGCAGTGAGAGATAAGAGGGCAGCTCAGGCTGTGTTAGTCAGCTTTCCATTACTATAACAAATACCAGAGATAATCAACTGAAAAAGAGAAAAGGTTTCTTTTGACTTAACCATTTTAGAGGTTGTGGATCAGTTGGCCCTGTTGCTTTGGATGAGGCAGCATATCAGGTCAGGAGGATTTGGTGGAGTAAAACCACTCACCTCATGAAAAATAAAGAAAGAGCAAGCATCTGGGGTCCCACTGTCCCCATCAGGGCATGTCCCTGATGATCTGAACCTCCCTGTGGCTCCCAGTAGTGCCATGGGCTGGGGACCAAGCCTTCTTCCACACAAGGGCCTTAGGCACAGTTACCCAAACCACAGCAGAGGCCACAACTGAGAAGAAAAGAAAGGACTGAGAGGTTGTCGTAGGGTCACTTGGCACCCCAAGTTATTGAGAGAGTAGCGTTGGAAAAGAGCTGGTCAGCAAAGAGAAAGGGAAGCTGGGCAGAAAGCCAGAAGGGAGATGGGGCTAGACGCATGTGTCCCGGCCAGTAAGATGAATGCTGTGAGTTATGAGCCCTGAAGAGTAACGAGGTCAGCTTGCGAGACAGAGAGCTAGAGGGAACAGTGTCATCGCCGTTCTCCTGACTGGTGATAGTGCGCTCCATGTGCCTCATCTGGCTGGTCCTTAGGGTCCTCCAGTCTGCTTATGACCTCATCCTGCACTGGCCCTGGGTGGGTTCTGTCTGGGTTTGTCCTCAGGAAACCTTTGGCTATTGAGGAGCTGGCCTGAGGAGTTGTCCCCTCAGGGTCCCACGAATGAGGAAGGAACCTGGGAGGCACCTGGCTCCACTGGCCTGTCACACTGGGCAAGCTGGGTGTGTCCCCATGGCTCCTAGGGAGTTGGCTCATTGTTCCTCTCATTCAAAACAGACTCAGAGGCCCATGGCGAGGTCAGTTTCAGTTGAAGATGCTTTGCATAAAAAAACAAAAAATCTGTCACCTTCCTCTCACCTACATGCTTTTTAAATGTGGCATCAAGGACCAAAGCAGTCAGAAGAAGCGAGCTTCCTCTCCTGTTCGTCCGGCAGGACTCCCGGAAACCACTCAGCCAGCTCACCGTGTGCCAGGCACCTTCCTGGGACAAATATCATTGCATTGACTCCTCGTCACAGCCCTAGATGCAGCTGTATCGTTCCTCAGCATCTAAAAGCTGGGGTCGTGCCTGGGCTCCAGGGTGGCCTTACAGTGTCAGGAGCAGCCCTGAGTTCTCCCCTAGTGACCAAATTTCCTGCTTCTACTTGTGAGTCATGGGCCATCTGACTGCGGGAGATCATCACTTAGACCAGCCACGCCAGTTCTAATCTTGGTGAGGATGTCCCTCATGTCTTCATCCCACTGTGACACGGCAGAAAAAGCTTCTTGTGCCTCTTTCAACTTCCTTTACAGGAAGAGTGAGATAAGAGGAACAGGGGAGGCATGGGTCTCACCACCAGCCCGGCCTCTTCTTTTCCCCCTAAGGCAGAGATCCTATTTATTTCTTTATTACTGCCCACCTCATGTGACAGAGAACATGGGACATAGCAGATGCTCATTAAATGTTTCCTAATTAAATCCAATGATGAATACTACTGCAAAGATGCACACCATAATCGATTTCTGGCATCTGTAATCAATTTTATTTTTGTGTAGTACCTGGGATCAAACCCAGACCCTTGCACATGCTAAGCGAGTGTTTTACCACTGAGCTATATTCCTAGGCCAAAAAAATTTTAAACATCCATGTTTTTCAACAAATACTTGAGTGCCTACTATATGCCAGGCACATACTAGGTTATAATGAGCAAAAACAACTCTTTACAGAGCCAGTCTCGTGGGGAAAGAAAACATTAAATACTTTCTCAAATGCACATAAAATATGTGCTGTGATAAGATCACTGAAGGATAAGAACGCAGTGCTCTGGATACAGGCAAGAGGTCCTGCCAGGGTTCGGGATTATGAACCTTGTTCCGGAGGGAGCTTCTTTTTCAATGGATCCTCTATCAATGATGGGAACTAAATAAATTTCAAATCAAACTAATTTGAGGCCACTTCACACCCATTCAGTCATCAAAAACAAAAATATGAAAATGCCACCATTGACAGGGCAGTGTACCTATAGGAAATAGGTACACATGATGTGTTTGTGGGCATGTGGTTGGTTGAGCTTTTCTGGAGAAAAACCTGGCAGCAAATATCCAGAACTTCAGACACTTTACCCTAGAAAGCCCGCTCTGGGAATATTCCTGAGGAAACAGTGATATTTACAACAACAAAATGCTTTAAAAAGGGAACAACCTGATGTCCAACGAATAGTATTCAGACTATAATATACAAGTATGTGAAAATCAATGCAGACATTAAAAATGAAAAAGATCTGAAGGGCCCTGACACGTGTAAGCATGTATATGAAAGGTTGATGAAGAAAGCAAAATATAATATAGAAAATGCAGGGGAAATATGACTGTAAAATCGGTTAGCTTACATTAGTGAAAACCAGGAGTTTAGAAAGACATGAAAAGGTGGAGTTTTAAAAAAATCATTTAAGCATACTTTTGTTTTTAGTTTGTAAGGAATTTCAAACACAGAAAAGGAGCAAATATAGTTTAAAGAACTTCTGCATCCCTTGCCCAGATTTCCAATTTTACAAATTTTATATTTTCTTTACAATTTTATCTTTCTATATCTGTCACCTACCTATCATCTATTAGTCAGTCAACGATCACTTCATTGTTTCTTTCTTTTTTTTTTTTTTTTTAAAGAGAGAAAGACAGTGAGAGAGACAGAGAGAAACAACTTTATTTAGTTTTTCACATGGCCTTAATTGCTCCAACACTTAGTTGTGTACGTGGTGCTGGGGTTTGAACCCGGGACCTCGTGCTTGCCAGGCAAGCACCGAAACCGCTGAGCCACCGCTCCAGCCCCTTTTTTTTTTTTTTTTTAAGAGAGAGAGGGACTATGAGAGAGAGAGAGAGAGAGAGAGGGAGAGAATCAACTTTATTTAGTTTTTCATGTGGTTTTTTGTTGCTCCTACACTTCATTGTGTATGTAGTGCTGGGGTTCAAACCTGCATCCTCGAGCATGCCAGGCAAGCATTGCAACCGCTGAGCCACTCTATCATCTATCTATCATCTATATCCATCTACTTATCTTTTTTCTCCATCTGAACACACACTGCCAAGTTATCTTACCTATGGTCTTGGTCTGTGGTCTGTCTGTCTGGCCATCTTTTCTTTCTTTCCTGCACCAATTGAAATTACATGGAAGCCATGGTGATGCCTCATCACCCTTCAGTTCGTCTGGGTGTATGCCCCAAAAGCTAGAGAAAACTTTAAATGAATATTCACTTTGATTTATAGCAGCTCAATTTCTATTGCTAGACTATGGAACCAACCCAGATGCCCCTCACTTGACGAGTGGATACAAAAACTTTGGTACATATATACAATGGAATACTACTCGGCCATTAGAGAAGACGATATTATGGTTTTTGAAATCAAATGGATGGAGATGGAAAGAATTATGCTAAGTATCCCAATCTCAGAAACTCAAGGGCTGAATGGTTTCTCTCATCTGTGGAAGCTAGAATACATCGGGAAGAAGTATGTTAGATGGCTAAGCTAATAATAACTTCAAATTGTATGATTCTTTATGCAACAGGAGGATGATTGCCTAGGATACCTGGAGGTGTAAGGTGGGGGACAGGGTTGGGGGAGGGCTTAGGAAGGATATCTAGGAGACTGGAGGGTGGGAATATGGGGGAATCATCTCAGAAGGAGATCTCTGACCTCCACGAGATATCCATTTAACTCAAGGGGTCTTCTGGGGGAAACATAGGAACATGGGGAACCCAAGCAGGGCACCCATGACATGGCATTAGCCTTGGATAGCTAAGTATATAATATATACATTTGTTCTTGATTGTTTGACAATGTTTCCCCCCTCAATTGTAACTCCATCTTCATCTAATTAAAAAAAAAAAGATTCACTTTGGAGTTCACTTTGGAGGCTGGAGCGGTGGCTCAGCAGTTACAGCACTTGCCTGGCATGCACGAAGACCCAGGTTCAAATCCCAGCACCAAAGTGTTGGAGTAATGAAAGTCACATAAAACACTTAATAAAATTATTTCTTTCTCTCTCTCACTGTCCCTCTCTCTCTTAAAAAAAAAAAGATTCATTTTTTTACCAGGTGTGGCGGCACACACCTATAATCCCGGTACCTGGGAAGACAGAGGCTGAAGAATCACAAGTTCAAAGCCAGCCTCAGCAATTTAGTGAGGCCCTGTCTCAATGTAAAAAATAAAAAGGACTGGGGATGTGGCTCAGTGGTTAAGTACCCCTGGGTTCAATTCCCGCTACCAAAAAAAAAAAAAAAGAAAGAAAGAAAGAAAAAGAAAAGATTTCTTATGCCAAGAATGAGAATGGGCCCACAAGAGAAGGTGTTTAAGGAAACATAATAAATTATCTTGTGTAAGTGAAAAAAAATTAGCTACAAGTCTAAGGGTGAAATTATGGGTTTTTTCACATAAGAGCAGGAGAAACTCTTCACCATCTCCAGAGGGCCGAGGACTCCAGGCCACAGGCTCAGAGTGTGGGAGGAGCTCTGGTCAGTCAAAAGGAAGACTTCCCTAGGGAAAAGGAAGTGCTGGAACAAATTAGCCAACAGGAAGGCTGACTGGTCTTGACAATGTGACATGCCTGTTCCCAGGAAGGACATACCTGGTGATAGGTGCCGCATCCCAGTGGAAAGAGATTCCCTGTCTCAGGTGGGTCTCTGCCTCATTTCCTTGTTACTGGGGACTTCTGTGGGGTTGTAGGTGTAGGGCACCTGACAGCCCATCATGACAGCAGGCATAAGGGGTCATGTTCTTCATATGCCATCTCTGTGTTCACATATATCGCCCCCCCTGCCTTTTTTTTTTTTTTTAAAGGGAGAGGGAGAGGGGAGAGAGGGGAGAGAGGGAGAGACAAAGAGAATTCAGTTTATTTTTCCATCTGGCCTTTATTTCTCCAACACTTAGTTGGGTATGTGGTGCTGGGGTTTGAACCTGGGTCCTCGTGCATGCCAGGCAACTGCTCCAACTGCTGAGCCACTGCTCTAGCCCCTATATCGCCCCTTTGAGGTTCACAACACTTCTGTGAGGAATGGGAGGCTTGGGCATCCCATTCAACGCGGGCAAGTATCTGTGTCTCCCACACAACCTCATGCTGCCAACCTTTGTCCCACTGGGCCCCTGGCTCTGCTCTTGAGAGGACTCTGGGGCATGGTTGTGCTCCCCAGAGGGCCATGGAGTTGAGGTCACTGCTTTCAATACTTGTCCCTGAGTTCCTGCTTGGGCTTGAGAAGGGGAAACCCAGTCCCTGTAGGCTGTAACCACACAGCCACACTGCCCCTGCCCATGGAGTCTGCCTTCTGGGATCTCTAGGGATATGGGGTTTTTCCAGGCCCTTCCGCCCGGTGTCAGGTCTGCAGCCCACAAAGTCCTCTGACTTCACTATGATCCTCACTCAGCTCTTGGCTCCTGCAGGCTAAAAGCTGGGTGGCGCTCTGGAGTACCAACGCCCCCTTGCATGGAAACCAAGGAATTTCCCTAGTAAGGAGTCTTTGGCAATCCAGGCCACAGGAAGTCACAGCTGGTGAGACAGAAAGAATAAGAGGGAGGAAGAACCAGCCCAGCCCACACTTTCAGGGACCTCTCCCAAGAGGGCAGGACTGCTCCGCATCCCCACAAACAGGACCTGGCAGTGTGCAGGGAGCATCTAGGCGGTAGGTGGGTCTTGCCTTACACACTTTCCACAGCACCCCCTTCTCCCCTATTTAAAGCAGTGGTTCTCAATCCTGGCTGCACATCAGGACTCCCTGGTCCCAGGCTACACCCTGGAGCTTACATAGGAATTCTGGGTAGAACCTGGTGGGCAGCAATAGTTTCTTAAGCTTGTGCCATCTGTTTGCAGTGTGCAAACAAGGTCGAGTTCTACTGATTAAAAAAATAAAACTCTTAGGGCACATCTTCTGTAGTCAGGAGGTACTTACTTGGATGCAAAGCTTGCTTGTCCTTCAAGGCACATTTCAGATGCCCCTTCTTCAGGGAGGCCTTCCTTGACACCCCTGTTTCCCAAGACAAAGTTGATTGCTCCCCACCCATTCTGTGAGGGATTATGCTTGGACACGTGGGACCTGGGGTGCTGCCTGTATTCAAATCCTGCCTCCACTATTTACTAGTTCTCTGAAAGCCTCAATTATCTCACCTGTAAAATGGGAATAATAATTAAAAGCCTGTTTAAAGGTTTAATGCACAATTGAATGCAACAATCTGCTTGTAACAGGGTGATTAGCAAAATACGAGCCTCTCCCTTACAACTTGTATTCTTTTCTGCCCGTCTGAGCCTTCCGAATGCAAACTGAAGGGCAGAGCTCATGTCTGAGTTTCTAGCACTTGGTCTCCCTGGAGCTTTGCACGTAGCAACACTCAGTAAATATTTGATGAGTAAATGAATCAAAAAGGACTCACTGTGGAACACTAAGATGCTTTCTAACTTAGCTCTGGAATAAATAGAATCCATATACTGCATTTTATTTATTTTTATTTTATTTTATTTGTTTTAGCAATTTCTTTCCTTTACAGACTGTTGAAGCTCCTACCACAGGAGCTTGCCAGGTGGAAAAGCCGGGAAGGGCACCGGAGGCCCAGGTTGCTGCGGCACCTGGGAATGCAGACTCTGAGGGCGTGGTGCAAGCGGAGGGTGGAGTGAGAGGGCAGGAAAGACCACAGGGTCCAGGATGGTGGGAATGAGACTGGACAGGCAGGTAGTAGCTGGAAAGGGAGGGGCCGAGGGCTGGTCTAAGAGGCAGGGACTTTACCCTTCAAGCTGAGGGTAAACAGAGCGTACCTGTGTGGATTTTCTTCTTTAAAGCTGTCCTGGTGGCCACTCCTTACCTAGGTGAGTCCTGGCTCAGGGACACTGCAGTCCTCCTGTCCTGTCTGAGAGAGGCCTTTCAGGTGGGGTCAAGCTTTGTCCCCAACTCCAGTCAGAAGCGCAAGTATGGAGGAAGACGTATGTGTCAGTAGAGATGGCCCCTGCGAGCTTCATTCATTGGAAATGTAACTTGGGGCTTGAACCAGCTGGAAAAGTTGAGGCAGCCTATGAGACACAGGGGTGGCAGGGTACAGGCAAGGGCCCTGCAGGCACACCTGCCTTTTTGTGTTTGTTTGAAAGCACAGCTC
The DNA here is from genome assembly GCA_004027875.1 of Aplodontia rufa. NCBI lineage: Eukaryota > Metazoa > Chordata > Mammalia > Rodentia > Aplodontiidae > Aplodontia > Aplodontia rufa. The sequence goes on along the minus strand of PVKS010003782.1, from coordinate 61,972 downwards.
TACCTTCACCTCCTGTGACACTTTGGGTGAACCTCCCAGTTTCATCTGTAGAATGCAGGGGTGGACCACATGATCTTCTAACTCTACACCTCCAAGGAAGGAGGAAGTTCAGGGAGCAGTGTGGGGTTTCATAGATAAGCTGCCGGGGTGGGGACTCTCGGATGGGGCAGGGACTTCAGCCTCTTCACAGCGGGTGTGTCTGAGAATATATGGGGCGGGGGACTCAGTTGCTTGCACTAAACACTCACAACAAAGACCATTTCTGTGATCCTAAAGCGTGCAGGGATTTGTTTTCCACCTGGAAGCAAGCCATTCCCCAGAGGACCCCAGTTGGGCATCCTCTAATTTAATTCAGATCTGACACTGTACACCTGGAGGTAGCACCAGATCCCACAGGTGAAGGGAATCAAGGGCTCAGTCCCCAAGACTGCCCCTCACTTTAGTTCCAGTCCCAAAACCAGGTCTTTGGAACTTCTGACTGCCAGGCTACTAATAGAGGTTCCCACAAACCCCTCTTCAGCCTTGATTAATTTGCTAGGATAACTCGTAGAATTCAGGGACATACATTTACCAGTTTATTATAAAGAATATTTGAAATGATATAAATAAGCAGCCAGATGAAGAAAGGTCCCCAGGATGGGAGCTTGTCACCCCATGGAGTTGGGATGCACCATGCTCCCTGCACACAGATGAGTCTTGTCCACCTTTCTGTGAGCCTCCAAGTAGTCAGAATCTCCCCCAACCCTGACCTCACGCAGTTTTATGGAGACCTCATTGCATAGGTGTGACTGAAGCAAGGGCAGCCTTAGAAATGTGATTGGATGCAGGGCATGAGCTCCTGCTGAAGGACCGCGTGGGGCAGCCACAAGGGCTGTCTGTGTCGGTGCTTCTTGGCCTCTCTGTGCTGCACTCCGACTTGTGAGTATGGACAGGTCTTGTGATCTATCAAAGTAGGTCTGCTGGAAGAGGGGTGCATAATAATGGGAGGCCAGCCAGGGCTGGGCAGCGGGGTCCATGTGGGTCCACCTCGCTGTGGCCCTGGAGACCCTCTCTCCTCCACACACTCTCAGTCACCCTTGCTTCATAGACATCATTGTTTTAAGACATATTTCTCTGTACCTTCATTAGCACTTAGCAACAACCTTTTCTGAATGTGTGAAATAAAAGGTAAAGAGTTTCATAACTAATTTAAAAAATTGTAAATGCTCATGCATGGACTAAGAGGACATACCTGTGTCGCAGCAAACATTCACTGAGCATTTACTGCACCAAGCCCTGTGTTGGGCACAGGAGGACCCAATACCTGGAGTGGGAGCAGATCCCATGAACCACCCAGCAGACTGGGGAGGACTCCCTGGAGGAGGGAACTGACACCCCTGTGGAGCTAGGGCATCTCAAGGACAGCGATCAGTCTAAGCCAGGGCCTGAAGGCAGGAGCTGGGAGTGGTTTATGGTGGCCAAACCTGGGAGTTGATGGGAAATATTCCTTTTCCTGCTCTTATCACAGTTCTAATTCCTTGTATAAGTATTTATTTAATATCTGTGTCCCTGGCTAGGCCAGTGTCCAGGAGGTAGATTGGTGTGCCTTATGTTCACTGCAAGATCCAGGTACCCACAACAGTGCTGAGCACCCAGTCAATGTTCAATTAAATGGGCATAGCGCGAACAAGGAAAATGAGAAACAATTCTGTTAATGTGGGTTAGATCAGAAGGGCAGTGAAGCCATGTTAAAGAGATTGGACATTATCCCAGGGGCAATAGTTTTTTGTTTTTTGTTTTTGTACTGGGGATTGAACCCAGGGGTGCTTAACCACTGAGCCAAATCCTCAGCCCCTCCCTTTTTATATTTTACTTTTGAGACAGAGTCTTGCTAAGTTGTTTAGGACCTTATTAAATTGTTGAGGCTGGCCTTGAACTTGTAATCCTCCTTCCTCAGCCCTCAAGCTGCTGGTATTACAGGCTTGTGCTACCACTCCAAGGCCACTGAAAGTCTTAAACATGGAAGTGACAGTTACAATAGAGTTTGTACCATAAGAACTCTCTTTTGGGTTTGGTTTGGAAGAAGGCTGGAGAGAGGGATCAGAACTTAACTGGAATCCCAGATCCACAAGGTTATGCCGTGTTATGGCTCATGTCCCTTTGGTGGTCACAGGAATGTGTATTTATGTGGCTGCCCCTTTGAGTCTCCACAAGGTCAGTCTTCTGCAAGACCAGTTTCATTTCTTCAAACTAACCTTGTTTCTGTCCTCAGCCTTGACTTTCCTCCCCTTCACTCCCCCAGTTCGGTCTTGCTGCCCAAGTGAATTGGTTCTTTCTGGCTATGCCACAGTAGGTATCAAGTGTTTCCTGGTTTCCTGGGCATGGCACAGTGGCCCAGAGCTGGTGGCAGTGAATGGATGACCTGATGATAGGCCTCAACATCCCTTTTAGAGTCCAACCCATGAGTTTCAGGGTTGGCTCTGACCCCCACTCCTAGCAGACATGCACTTTCCTGGTCTGGACCTGTTGGCCCTGTGCCTGTCCCTGCCCAGGCCTCTGGACACCTACCCTGATTGCCCTACAGCCAGGAAGTTTTCATGGTGCAACATCCTTCCCCTTGAGGGTGTGAAATCCTGGGAGGGCTGGAATTTCCACATTGCTCAGACATGGGATTGCCCAATTGTCACCCATGAAGTAAACAAAGGAGGCTGAAGCCTCCATGGGCTGCTGGACGGCACTGCTCTGGACACAGCGAGCAGAAGAGAACTCTGGCGTACAGCTCGGCCCGGACGTATCTGAATGGTGAGAATGAAAAGCAGCAATGAACTCCTTCACCAAATTCTAAATGTGCCGTGGGGACATCAGAGGTGTGAGCCACAGCCATGAAAACCTATTTTGGCTACACCCCAGGAAATGAATCAAATGTCTGGCTCCTTGCCCCTGTGCTCATGGATGAGCCATTTACTCATGTCCAATACACTGATTCCTCCCCAAGGCTAGGGAAGGTTGGAGGAAAGAGTTCACCTTCTCACCACACTCCAAATATGCCTGGAGTCCTGGCTTTTGTCCCTCAACTAAAGATGCCTCCCTTTCCCTCATAAGCACAATGGAGCCAGTCCCTTGGGCCCCTACCATGGTCCCACCCAGAGGAGCCTCCTCTACCTGTAGTGCCCTCCCTTAGGGTCTCTTTTTGAGTGTGGGGCATATATGCTCTAAACTCAAGAAGGCTAGAACATTGCCATTCATTTGGCCAGGGAAGATGAGGGGGTGCTAGAGAGCAGAAGGGAGGATGAATGATTTGTCCAAGCCAAGTGGGGGACAGCGTGAGTCGGGGGAGCTTCTGCCCTGAGTGGAGGCAGGAGGAGGGAGGGCCAGAGGCGAGCCTCACGATTCAAACGTTTTCTTCTACCAGTACCCTGTCCATCAGAACAAGTGGGTCTAGTTTCCAATCAGCTTTCTGAGGCATGACAAGTCAGTTTTAAGCAATCACTGAATACAATTAATGAAAACAAAACCAAAAAGAGGAATAAGTTGGGATGGAAATGTAGAATACTTCTGACCAAGTCCCTGCTGTACCCTCTTCTAAGTACTCTATGCTGGTAGGTCTTGCTAAATCACTGAGGCTGGCCTTGAATTTGTGATCCTCCTGCCCCAGCCTCACAAATCTTTGGGATTACAGGTGTGTGTCACCACATCCTGCTCACAGGGTATTTGTATGAATCCTACTCTGTCTGTGTTAGGGAAGCCTCACTCTATCTTTCTGCCCTGTAGTATTCTTTTGATTCTATTGCTTTGATTAGTCACCCCCTCCCCTTTCTCCACTGGGCCCTGAAGATTAATATATTGCTCCACCACCAAGAAATAAAGTTCTAAATGTTTTTCATCTCTTTATAATAGTTGAAGTTTAATCTCTCTTTGGCATTGGTTTACTTGCTAAGTATTCTGGGAGGTTAGTTGAAATTCAGACATAGTGGGTTGAAGGCTCAGGCTCAAGACTAGGGCGCCATCTACTGGCCTATTCTGAACATGGCAGAATTGAACATGGAGGCTCCATCAAGAGAAAATTGACTGATTAAAAAAAAAAAGTTTTAAATCAGCCAATTTTCTCCTGTTTAGAGGCGGATGAAGACCAGACTCAGCATTTAGGAATATCCCGTCTCAAAACAAAAAGAAAGAAGGAAAGAAAAAGGAGTGGAGATGTAGCACAGTGGTAAATCTCCCCTGGGTGCAATCTCCAGTACACACACACACACACACACACACACACACACACACACACACACCCCACATGACAGGTGGAAAGGTTTGTGCATCAACACAGCAACTGCTAAAGGATTTGTGTCAGAATCTATAATGAGCTCTTACCAGATGGTGTAAAAATTTCAGTAGAAAAATGAGCAATAGAAAGAACCAACTTATAAAAGAGCATATTTAAATGAATTTATGAGAGATGTTTAACGTTTTACTTTTAGAGAAGTTGCGCATAAGAGGTGGAGGAAAGTCCTGGGAACCTCAATGCTCCCTCTGGGTCCTGGCTACCTACAGATGCTGAAAAAAATCTCCCAGGTAATTCAATTTTGGCCACTAGGGGGCATATCTTCATTTTTTTTTTTTTATTTTAAATCATACTGAGCAGGATTACACACAACAACAACATATCATCAGTAGGATAAAACTAATCTGCAACAGTTGAAAACCAGCTCATGTTCCCTATTAGTGGGCAAACAATGATAGGAAGAACCTACATTGAGGGATCAAAAAGCAAAGTTGCTACAGATGCTGGCGGTCACAAGCCAGTAGTTATCCCATTTTCTGACACCTCTTACTTAAACCCCAGAAGACCAGAAGGATCATGAGATCACACTTTCACGATCTGCATTTGTGCTGAAAATCAAGATCAAGCGAGCCTTTGCCCTCCTGCTTCATGGCAGGTTTCTGTCCTCTGAGCTTGCCTTGGGACACTTCTATTGCCCTTTAACAGGTGTTCGTGTCTGAACTCCCATCAGGCATAGTGGAGCGGGTTGCCACTTTGTTTCTTAATCCGCAATAGAGAAGTGCAAATTAAAGCCACAAGGAGATACCATTGCATCCTCCAGAAAGGTTAAAAATAACACTGACAAGGGCAAAGTGGAGCAGTGGGCATCTTGTACGCTGCGGGAGGAGTGCAGATTAGTACAACTCTGAAAAATTGTTCTGCATTACCTAAAACCAGTTAAACAAGCATATTCCATGACATAGCTGCTTGTTTTCTCGGTATATATCCAACAAAAAAAGTGTACACATAAACACTAAGAGACGCATGAAATTGTTTATAACAGCAATACTGGTCACAGCCAACAAATGGTAACAATTCAAATGTTCCTGAAGCACAGGCGGCGTAGATCGTAGTATCCTGATACAATGGAATAACAGAACAAAGAAGCAAAAACCCGCAGCACTCTATCCGCGGGCAGCAACGCGGACAAATCCTACAAACCTTTGCCAAACGAAGCTGGTCATAGAGTAAGGCATACTGTATGAAAATTATGTGAAGCTCAAAATTAGGCAAATGTTTTATGGTGCTGGCTGTCAGGTTTCCCCACTAGGGGGGTGCCTCCCTTTCCTGGCTGAGAATGTCCCACGCAAACATTTTGTTTTGCCTTTTTTTCTCTCCTTTGAGTTATTTCCACGAGGGGGAGTAATTTGGTCAAGGAGTCCAGCTATTTTAATGCCCTATTTTCTGAAGTCTGTCAGATATTATCCTCCAAGAACGTGTACCAATTGAGAGCAACCTGGGAATGCCCTGAAGCTAATCCTTCAGAGCCTCCCGACACCAGACTTTCAAAGCAAGGTTTTATTTTTTTATTTACTTATTTATTTGATTTTAAGAGAGGGACAATTTTATTTAGTTTTTCATGTGGCTTTCGCTGGTCTAACACTTCGTTGTGTGCGTGGTTCTGCGGTTCGAACCTGCATCCTCGTGCATGCCAGGCAAGCACTGCAATTGCTGAGCCACTGCTCCAGCCCCCGAAACACGATTTTAAAAGCTGGTTATTTTAACATTTGCAAAACGTTATATAAGTGTGTTAGCTTTCACTTCTCTAATTAGTAGCAAAGCCAACCATTTTCCTGTAATATGCTTGACAATAATTCCCTTTATACCCACTGCTTGGGCACGGCCTTTGCCTGTTTGTCTAGTGAGAAGTCTGTTCCCTTTGTGGATCTGCATTTGATCTTTCTATGTTTTATCAGCAAGTTTTTAGCTGTCACATTTTCTCCCATTCTAATGGTTACTTTCTATTCTTAATTTCTGCTACTGTCTTTTGAAATATATGTGAATGTTCCTGTAGTCACACTTTTTCAGTTTTAACTCTATATTTTTTTCTGTTTTCTTAATAGTATATATATATAATAGCATATATATATATATGTGTGTGTGTGTGTGTGTATATATATAGCTTCGGAAGCCATATATGTATATATACATACATACATATATATGTGTGTATATACATATATATGTATTTATGTGTATTATATACACACATATATATTATACATATAATGAACATAAAGTTGAGATAAATGTTTTCCCCTAAACAGTGTTTCCCAAAACTGATTTCTTCTTATTTCTTTGGGTGGTAAGAATTCTCCAAAGGAGTTCCAAGGTCAAATAAATTAAGGAAAATGAATCAGACAAAGCTAAGCAGCATCCTTTATTACAGTACTTATCAGACCTTAAATATGGTATTTTATTCACTGAACAAAGTATTTCTTGAGCACCTAGTATGCGGCACTTTAGGGACTGGGAATACAGCAGTGAACAAAAGACAAATGCATGTCATGTTTCCAGCAGAGGAATGTGGTGTATAGATTTTCTTCAATAAATCTGAGCAAAACTCTTTCTTTAATGCATCACGAATTTAATCTTTTACATTGTTTAGAATTTGCTACAGCTTGAAGTAAAAGATATAAATCAACTTTCATTATTTCTCGTCAATTCATTCACAGTTTTTAGGAGAATTTATTAAGTACGATTCTTCCTTGTGTGGTTTTATTGCCTTTCATTCACTGAACAGAACTTTTTCTGTAACTTGGGGACTTTTAGCATTGTTATTTTGTTTTATTGTTTACATATTTTTTCCCTTTCTTTTTCAAGAGTTGTGGGGGAGAGAGAAAAACAATTTTATTTAATCTTACCTGGATTTTGTTTTTTTCTGACACTCAGCTGTGTATGTGGTGCTGGGGTTGAAGCAGGGTCCTTGTGCATGCCAGGCAAGGGCAGTACCCCTGAGCCACCGCTCCAGCCCCTCCTGTTTATATTTCCGAGCTGAGTCTTTATAATGAGTGAACTGTGCCTCGTTCTGCAAAAGGAACAAGAACCCCTCATTTTTCCCACTGTAAATTGTTGCTTTGATGAAGTTGTGCCCTGGAGCCTGTTTCCCAGTCCCCTGCCAGCAAGAAGCATAAGCATGAGAGTTGGGGGTGCAAGGTCACTGGAAACACAGAACCTCCACATTTGGGAATCGGGGAGGGTGGGGAGCGGGAGGGAGACGGGTAGTTATTGAGAACTTGCTCAGTGCCAGGCAGTTCGTGTATTACATTGGATAATACTCAGAAGCCTGGTGTACAAATGTGGAAACTGAGGTAGCTGGCCCAAGGGAGCAGAGGCTGAGCCATGTTCAGCCAGGTCACAGATACCGCTGCTGCCCCACACTCCTTGTGTTACTGCCATTGTTCTCCTGCTCCTTGCTGCCACCACAGTCACCATCCACGCCACCTGTGGACTGCTTCTCTTTTCTCTACTGTAACTCCTTTGTGCATAATTACTTGTGGTTATAGTTCAGACTAGCAGAAAAACCACAAGGGCTGTGCTTCCTCAAGTGCTGGGGACCTGTGGATACCTAAGGAGGGGACGTGAGCTTCGCGCTGCGGTTCTCCCTTCTCCTTTCTCTTGTTGGTTGCTGTAGAAATGGTCACAGTGGCAACCGAGGAGGCAAATGGCTCCACATCATTCGGAGCAGCTTGTACTTGATGGAAACTGCATCCTTGGGTCCCTGCTTCCTAGGAACTTGCTCTGGGAGTGTCTGAGCTTTCCCAGGCTGAGATGGGGCAGGGCTGGAAAGGATAGGGCTCTGGAGGACTCCACTTTGCTTTGAAGGAGCAAAGCGAAGGCTGGGGTCTGGGGGAGGTTCAGTGTTTCCAGTGACCCAAGCAAAAGAGGAAGTGGTCAGAGAGGCGAAAGGAGAACCAGGAGGCAGTGCAGACATAAGAACCAAGGAGGGAAATCTCCAGGAGGCAAAACCAGTGGATCCCCAAGAACCCAGGAAACAGAAGCCTGAGGAGTCTTTGCGTGTCCCAACATGGAAGATCCTGGAGACAGCGTTCTTGGGTGAACATAGCAAAGTGCCTGAGCAGATGTTGCGTGCATCGCTTGTGCGTGTGTGTGCATGCGTGTGTGTGTGTGTGTGTGTGTGTGTGAATGAGTGACGGGAAATAAATTTTGGAAGAAGTCATCCATGTGCTTACTTACTGGGGACAGACGTGGGGACATTTGGAGCAGTCTTGCTGAATTTTTAAATTGCTTTGATGTTTGAATCATATGAAGGTTTATCTACTGAAAACAGAAACCATTGAAAATCTAGTAACTTAAAGGACTGAAACATGTTTGATGACTTCATCACTTAGAAGAGTGCCAATGACATGGGGATATTTTGGTCAAGTGGAGGTGATGAAATCCAAGGTGTAATAAAGGACAAAAGGGACTTTGCCCATGAAGGGCAGAATGGAAGAAGGGCAGTAGTCAGAGGTAGAATCAGGGGCAGGGTGGCTTGGTTTGCTACTTTGTTGGCTGGGTGAGACTTAAGTATTCAGTTGTGAAAGGGAAGAATCACAGAGGAGAGAAGGTGGAAGACAGAAGGATGGTGGATGAGCTCAAGGGGTAGAACGCTGGGGCCAGGCATCCAGTGAGCCCCTGGGTATAAGCATGCAGTGGCCCAAGACCTGTTCTGATGCAAGATCACAGGGGTAGCTTGGGATTTGGGGAGATTTATGCTTGGGAGGAGGTTGTGGCAGATGGCTTCTGAGGCCCTTGTGGCTCTGATTTTCTGTGATTCTATAGTAACACTGTCCAACAGAACTTTATACAGTGGTGTGAATGTTCTGTATCTATGCTGTCCAATGCAGCAGCCACCAGCCACATGTGCCTCGTGAGTATTTGCAATGTGGCTAGGGAAACTGAGGAACTGAATTTTTAAAATTTATTAGATTTTTTAACTCTAGTTTTTGATTGACATGATACTCTACACATATTTAAAGGGTAAAATGTGATAAGTCTTGGAATATAAATATATAACTGAAACCACCACCACCAAGACAATGAACGTATTATTGACCCCCTAAAGTAGTTTCCTTCGGCATATTTGCAATTCCTTATCCCACCCTCCCCAGACCCATTTTCAGGCACAACAGATTCGATTGCATTTTAAGAATTTTATGTAAATGAACGCATACAGCATTTACTCCTTTTTGTCTGCCATTTTTATACCCAGCACAATTATTTTGACTCATCCATGTTGTTGTATGTATCAATAGTCCATCCCTTTATTTTGCCTGTAGTATTCCATTTTGTGGAAATACCATAGTTATCCATTCATTTGTGGATAAATATGTGTCTTTTCCCCAGTTTTTAGCTATCATAAATAAATTTGCTATGTATGAACATTATTATACTAGTTTTTGTGTAGACATATGCTTTCATTTTCCTTGGGTACATACCCAAGAATGGAATGGGTAGAGACATGCAGAATTAATTTTAATTAATTTTAACTTAAATGGGAAAATGTGGCTAGTGGTTATCATATTGTACGGTAGAGTTTTAAATTTTTATTTATTACTTCCATGATTCTGTACCAAGGAGAGACTTCCACTCCTTGTCTAAAATCTGAATTTATTCACTCATCAAACTGAGCAAAGATTGGGGCTGGAGAGGTGGCTCAGCCATTATGGCACTTGCCTGGCACGACTGAGGATGCGGGTTCAAACCCCAGCACCAAGTACCCAACAAGGTATGAGAGCAACAAAAGCCACATGAAAAACTAAATAAAATTGATTCTTTCTCTGTCTCTCATTGTCCCTCTCTCTTCAAAAAAATTTGATTCTCTCTCTAAAAAAAAAATTGAGTAAAGATTGAGGCCAACTTTGTGCCACACATTGTGTTAGATTAAGAATGAGATCGGGCAAGGTGGACATGCACTCATTTTTAAAGTGCTTGTAGTGTACTGGTCTCAGTTTGGTTGGGCCATGGGTGTATTCAATGCTGAAGTCCACTGAGGAATGGGAGGGAGAATCCAACGTGAATATAAAGTGGAGTAGTTCACTTCTGATCTGTTCTTTTCTTTCTTTCTTTTTATTTTTTATTTTTTTGTACCAGAGATTGAACCCAGGGTGCTTACCCACTGATTCACATCCCCACCCCTTTTATTTCATTTTTTTTTTTAAATTTTGAGACAGAGTCTTGCTAAGTTTCTTAGGGCCTCACTAAGTTGCTGAGGCTAACTTTGAACTTGTGATCCTCCTGCCTCAGACTCCTGATCCACTGAGATTACAGGTGTGCCCCCATGCCCAGTAGTAGTTCACTTCTGCAGTGGCAGTTGAGATGACCCCAGAAAGAGTTTGGGGCAGGATGAGGGATCAAGACTCTCCTTCTTCTACTGAGACAACCTGCAAAAATGAGAACCAGGTACAGGGGTGGGGTAGTGGGTTGGTGAACTCAGTGTTTCAGGTGTGGAGGAAGGAGAGGACAAGGACATGTGCTAGGTGAGTACTAGTTGTGCCTGTCCTGGGGACATGGTGGAGGAACAAAGGGGAAATTTGACTCCTGGGAACTTCCAGCTATCAGAGATCTCATTCTGTCACTGTGACGTGATATAGTCACATCTCTAGTTCTGTTTCCTTCTAGAGAAAAACTATTTTTAGGCCATGACTTATGGGTGTGGGTGTATCGAACCAAGAGGTTTCCTAAGAATTTTAGGGCATTCTGCTGGTGATGAATGGATTCTGCCCTGGGACACATTCCCTAGAGGCAGCCTCAGTCACAGGCTTCAGGCTGTGACGGGATGTCATTCCTGGGCTGCTGGCATGTTCAGTGCTGGGATGGTTATGAATGACTCATTTGGGAAACAGATCCTGTGTCCCAATTACATATTCAAGTTTGTGACTTTGAACCTGCTTGTAGGGTATCTGGAAAGCTTCTAGAGAGGCTAGCGAAGCTCAGGAAACCAAAATGAGCCACGATTTGTTGAACACCTAGTGTGTGCTTTGCTTGCATCACCTCACTCCATCTCACGACACTCGGTGAGGTCAGCAGTATCACAACCCTCACTTCACCAGTGAAAAAGCAGAACCCACTGAGATCAAGTGACTTACCCAAGGTCACACTCATCAAACCTGGAGTCGAATCCAGGGCCGGTTCTCCATCTAGGAGAAACTGTTAAGTAGGAAATGACCCGTGATAGCTGTCATTCATTTCCATTTTTTAGATTAATCTCTGATGAGAGAACCACCTGAATTAGATGAAGTTAGCTAGAGGTGTCTAGTAGGGGACACTCCTATTTGCTCAGTCATGGTGTGGACGGTAGAGGAAAGAGATAATTTATTGAGTATCAAGCACTATGTTAAATGTTTTATGCTTGTTGTTTAAGTGAATTTCTAAAGCAACTCTGGGAGGTGCAGGGTTCCAGTCTCTTGCACAGCTGAAGAAAAGGGACTTAGAGAGGTTTAGATCCTTGCCAGCCTTGCCAAGATCACACAGCAATTAAGAAAGCAGAGATGAGGGGCATGGAGAGATGAGGGGCTCAGAAGTTATGGTGCTTGCCTGGCATGCATAAGGGTCAAGGACTCAGGTTTGAACCCCAGCACCACTTACACAACTAAGTATCAGCAAAGCAAAGGTCAGGTGAAAAAATAAAAATTCTCTCTCTTACTCTCTTAAAAAAAAAAAAAAGCAGAGATGAAATTGAACACCCTGCATACGCTGGATCCAAATGCTTTCCTTTGCATAGTACCAGGCTCTCTCTCCCTCTCTCTCAATTGTCTCACCAACTTAGAGCCCAAGAGAACAGACAGCATAACTCCCTTGGGATCTTTAAAAAAAAAAAAAAAGTCCAAAAGCTGTGGCAATTCTAGTACGTCCAGTAGGGCACTCACTCCTGCAGCGCCCCTCCTCCCTCTTATCTGTCCCCACCCACACAGCTGCCCAGGCAGGCAGCTTCTGTGAGACACGGAGCGGCCCCCAGCATGCCAATGGGCCTCTGAGAACCTCATGCAACATTGCACTAGATAACTGATAAGGTCAGTCCTGTCTCTCATCTGGTCATGAAGGCTGAGTGTGGATGCTGGAGGCAGCCCATCTGCAATGGAATCCCAGGTCTGCTACTCAATAGCTAACACTGGGTGAGTTAGTTAACTTTTCTCTGCCTCAGTTCCCTCATCTGTCCAGCTGGGGTAATGATAACTCATAGGACTGTTTGCTGAATTAATGCCCCAAAGCTTGTAAAACACAGTCAGCATTCTCGACAAGCCCCATGTTACCGTTGTTGTTGCTATGCAGCCAGGCTAAGGCCCTGCAAACAGAGTAACTTGTCCAATGAGACACACCTCGCAAAATTGGGACCAGAACCAGTCCTTCTAAATGTTTAAACAGTGAGAATGGAGGTTTTAAAGTCCATCAGCACTTTGAAAAGTAGTAGGTTGTTTTTTGGTTTCAAGCTAAAAATGTTCACTTTATTAGCTCATCTTTTAAAGAGCCTTTCATAGAAACAAACATGCTGTCATCAGCAAGGTTAAAAGTACCAAGAACCAGCTCAGTGCTACCTGTGGGCTCAGAGAGAGGTGATCCCAATCTATAAGTGATAACAACTGCTGAGCATTAACAACCAATTTAGTTGCAATTCATTATGCAATTGCCTGGGGTGTTTCAGAAAATTATCTATTTTTATTGTAGTCATTTTTATTTTTTTAAGAAAGAAGGGAGAAAGAGAACATCTTTTTTTGCCTCCATCTGGCATTTGTTTCTCCAAGCATACACTCAGTTGTGTATGTGGTGCTGGGGTTCGAACCCTGGGTGCTCACGCATGTCAGCAAGTGCTCTACTGCTGAGCCATTGCTCCAGCCCTTGTAGTCTTTTTTTTTCCCCCTAAGACAGAGGGAGAGAGAGTGAGAAAGAGTCAATTTTTATTTAGTTTTTCACATGGTTATCTTTGCTCCAAGACTTCATTGTGTACGTTGTACTGGGTTTGAACTCACATACTTGGCGTATGCCAGCAAAGCTCGGTAACTGCTGAGCCACCACTCCAGCCCCCAGCTCTTGTAGTCTTAAAACAAGGAAAGAAAACAACCATAAGGACTTGCATAGCTATGGTACTATATTTGCCCTAAGTATAAAACCCCAGTTTTTTGTTATTGGGAAATGGCCAATCTGGAATGTTCTCATAGAAGAGCAGTTATACAATAGGGTTTCAGATATATGATGTCAAAAGAGGTTAGAGTGGTAAGCTCTTAGTGCTCCTTTAAAAAACATTCATGTGTATAGATATTTAATGAATGTATATTCTACTTGGGGAACATTCACCCAGCCTCCTGTGATTCCCACAATGGAGATTTTGAGAAGACCTAGGCCCTGTCCCAGGAGGCTTCCGGATAATCAGAGGGTGGTGGCACTCCACGGCAGACACAGTGCAGAGGCTTCTAATTCACATATGGAGGGTAAGAAAGGTTGAGATCACACTTTTGGAGTGGAGTCCTTAAGTAGGAGTTTTTAGTAAGCTAAAGAATATGGGGGCCAGGAGGAGGAGATCTCCCAGGTAAAGGGGCAAAGAAACAGGTTAAAAATGTTTGCCTTGTTCTGGGAGCTGCAAGACTGGCAATGCTCAAATAGTCAAGTAAAAAATAATGAGTGAATTTGGAAAAAAAGACTACAGTAATAATATTTGAGTTTTGTGTATTCTTAGCACTTTACCCTATGTAGTAAATTTTAATCCTTGTAAAAGTTATATAGGTAGGGACAATTATCATTCCCATTTTATAGACAGAAACTGAAGCACAGGGAAGTTCAGTAACCTTCCTATAGTCTCGGTAGGGAAGGGGAGTCAGGGTGGAACCCAGGCAGCCCATGCAGTTCTGGGCCACTGTGTCATCTAGCAAGGAAAACATCTATATGGTTTGGAGCTACTTAGTAACTAATGCAGATACCAACTGGATCTTACTCACCCCCCAGTCCAGATCAGGTTTAACCTCTAATTCTCACTTGTGGGAAGTTTGATGCCTTCCCAGATGTTTCTGTGGGTTACCAGAGGCTTATGTTTTTTGCTTTGTTTCATGCAGGGTCATATTCTCTATGCAGCATTTCTGAGTTTGTTTCTACCCTATCTTGGTGATGGACTAGTTTTAGGCACAGACCCATCTTTTGGAGAGATCCTTCCTTCCCTTTCCCCAGACTGTGTGCATTGGACATGGAATGCATGTGAATGCATGGAATGCTGACTGTAACAAGGACCTGCTCCCCTACATCAGACAAGACCAGCATCGCTGCAACATTCCACAGCAGCTTCAGAAGAAAGGCTGAGAGGAGCCCAGTCCCTGAGGTTTAGAGTCATGGTTGAGGGCTAAATGAAGAGAGGAGGGGACGCTGGGACCGATTTGATACTATTCTGGTGGCCCCTCCCCACACCCAAGACTCAAAAAAATAGTAAACTTTTGGTTCCTTCTCACCACCCCCCCTTTTTTCCCCAAACTGCAGATAATTTTGCAATGTTGAGTGCTCCTAAATTATTACCTTCCATTACTTTTATACATGTTTTCTAAAGCTTTGTTGTGATTTATATCACATTAGTCTATACTCTCGGCCCTTTTTGAATTGCAATACTACTTATATTTGAGTTGTGTGTGGCTTTCTGTTTCAGCATTACCATTACAACTCTGTAAGACTTTGGGAAAGTCACCTAACCTCTCCTGGTGAAAATTATAATGTTCTTTACAGTACTGTCATGAGGACAAAAAAAAAAAAAAAAAAAAAAAAGATAAGAAAAAAGCACAGCACAGTGGTGTCTGGAATGCAGAAAAGTTTTAATGCATGCTACCAATTATTTCCCTAATTAACCAAAAGCTGATTATAATTTGGCTTGGATGACACACAGGAGGCCGGGTGGTGGTGGTGGATAGAGAACGCAGCCATGGGGTGGTACGGTAAGCACCGATCAGATCGGACTTTATCCTACTGGTTAGTTTCTGAAGCCATCCCGGACAGTGTGATCTGTCTATAGAGGTGAGGGTATAGCTCAAGATATTCTCCAAAGATATAACACTGTTTTATTTCTTGTTTAACTTAAAAAAAAAACCCATGCCATTTTGTGTTCTATTCTGTAGTATGTTCAGTGGCAAGGAGGTGACTTTCAAAAGTTAATTCTTAGTTGAATGATTATAGAATGGATGATACCTAGAAATAGTCCCCCATCCACTTGAGGGAAAAACAAAAACAAAACAAAAATACAAACAAAAAACCCAAAAACATTTCTAACCAAGTGAACCTGCTTTTTGAGATGTTCCAATTTCGGTATCATGGTACCTTAGAGGAGTGCTTTCAAAACCAAACATATCAGTGGTTAATGCACTGTATAACACTTTGTTTTAGAGATTTTTAAAAATATTCTGGGCTCTGGAAAATTTTTTTTTTAAAGAGAGGGACAGTGAGAGAAAGAGAAACAATTATATAGTTTTTTATGTAACTTTCATTGCTCTGAGACATTGTTGTGTACGTGGTGCTGGTGTTTGAATTCGAGTACTCACACATGCTGGGCAAACGCCATAACCCCCAAGCCACCGCTCCAGCCCTTGAAAAATATTTTTACATAAAGAAGAAAAGGGAGGATGGAATGGGCTTGTGTTCTGATAATACTGAAATCCAATTCAAGTTGTAAATGAACAGCTTGCTGGAACTAGGGCTCACTCTGCAGCTGTCAAAGGTGAATATGATAGATATGGTAGGGGGTGGCATAATGCACCTCACCTTCTCCCAGGTCCTTCTCTTCATGCCCTGAGGCCAGACAGTCACCCTGATCACTGGGCAAAGGCATGTATCCCTGTTATCATTTAAGCTCTTAGTGGGGTTCTTCTGGAAAGGAAGTATGGGAAAGATGACAGACTATGCTGGGGTCAGATCTGCAAATCTTAGGTCTAGAGAGCAGAAGTGATCTGCTTTTTTTTAGGACTAGCCTTGGTTTCAAGGTTTCTAAAAATTTCCTACTTAAACAAAATCATACTATCTTACCAAGAAATGTCATTAGCATTTTGTTAAACTGAACAAAATGCATAACCTCCCCCTCCAAAAAAAACAAAAAACAAAAACCCCGAAACACCCCCCAAACCAATAAGTAGAATTTGGCAAGTGAAACATGGATAACAGGAATTTTAAAATTAAACCAGAACAAATGTTTGAAAAAAATCTAGGACAGGAGGAAGGTAAACTATTTGGTAAGTAAAGTATCATCTTTGAGCATTTATAGGGTAATATCCATAGGCCAAATTCTGCAGTTTGTAATGTTCTATGTCACATGAGAATCGGTTAAGCCAGAATGCTGTTTGAAAATGATATCTTTGGTGATATTTCTCTGAGGCTAGATTTTAAAACCTCCTAAAAACACATGACTCATGCAAAGATCATATTTAGTCATAAGGCTTCACACTTCCTATTTCTGCTTGGTCTCATTTCATAGCTTACAGCAATTATAACGGACACATAATTGAAGTTAAAATGACCCCAAAATATTATTCTACTAGCATGTTAAACCTGAAAGTCTAGCATAAATAAGCACTTGTAAAATTGTTATCCCAAATTAGAATTTGATATCTGATAGATAAAAAAAAAAAAAAACAAAAACATCGAAATAGAAATAAGGTAGGTAGACAATCAATTTGTAGTATCTCAGTATTTACCAGTACAAGTTCTCTACAACTATGTTTCATTATTATTTTTCAAATATAGTTGAGTTTTTTCCTAGGTAACATGAAAACTTAATGCACTAAGAACCTGACAACTAATTTTTATCTTACTTAGCATATATTTTAATTTTCATTTGTGAGCTCCAAATTGACATGAACTATATATCAGGTACTCTATATACATTTTTGTTATAACTTGTGAAAAATTTAAAAATCAAATTTTAACTTTTATGTTGAAAAGAATACTTAAATGATCCTGGTGAAAATGTTGTTCTGAGAATATAACTGCTCTGATAGTGGATTTTAGAGCACATGGAACATGGACAGTTACTAGTCTTGCTACTCTTCTATTTTTCCCTGAACTAAAAGGGGGATAAAAAAGAAAAAAGGTCAAGGAAAGGAAAGAACCTCTGGTGGCTCAACTGGCCTCAGATTCGCTGGTCACAGAAACTTCCAAGTGGGCTCTGGAAGAGTTAACTACATCCAAAAATACTGTTTTAGTCTTAAAATGCCACAACGGTCCACACTAGGAGCTGGCAAACTTTTACTACAAAGTTCCAAATGGTACATATTTTGTAACTGTCACAACTACTCAACTGTGCCACAGTCACATGAAAGCAGTCATGGACTACATATGTAATTGGACAAGTGTGTTGTATTTCAATGACACTTTATTACTTAATATACAAAATTCATATAATTCTCACATCATGAAATATAAGTCCACTGATTAAAAAAAAAAACATTTAAAAACGTGAAAACCATTCTTAGCTTTTGAGCCAAACGAAGCAGGTTGCTCCCCCACTGGACCATGCTATTGGAGACTCAGGCCACCTGCTGGGACTTCTCAGAGGCCCTCACCAAAGTGACTTTCACAGAGGCTTGCCCTGTGAAAGTTTCTGGGATTTGGAGGGGCATTAAAAGTAACTAACACCAAGAGAAAGGTTCTTTAATATCTCTTTTTATCCTCTAGAAGCCTTTTTCTTGGGTTTATTTCTTAAATATTTAATAGGGCACTACCATCTGAGATTATAAAATTAGATAAGCTATAATCTATTCTACAATGCTTTTATTTTTAAGGATGTGTTAAGGCCTAAAAATATTAATTAATGAAAAGAAGAAAAAATTAATTTAAGGGACTGGATGTTTTCAGCTTTTAATAAACCACATGGTAAAACACTTTATTTAATAAATGTATAGGAAATTCCAATTTGAAAATTCCAAATACAGTACATATACATATACTTTGATCATAATTACATGGACAAACCCCAGCTTCAAATTTTTGTTTTAAATCAATCATATGCAAAATACCTGGTTTCTGTAGGGGCGTATGGAAAAGTATATACAATTTCTTAAAATGTGATATGGCTTGTTAAATAACATATATTTAGTTAGAGAAGCATCAACTTTCCAAATGTACAGTATCTTTCTGGTGGAAAGCTAGACATACTGGCACAATTCAACTCTGTGTTGCATTTATTTCAGAATATTCTTAATTGCACTATTTAAATTGACACTGTCATAGATTTAACTGGCAAAATCTCCATAAATGTTTTGCAGTCTTAACAAAAATTAGAAAATGTTTGTTGGTCTCCACAATGTGATTGGGAGAGCAGCTAAAATCCTTTGTAAGAACTCAGTGACAGGCTAGCCTAAGTGCACACACATAATTTAACACCAAATTTCTCCCACACAATTTCTTCTAATTTGCATGCTCCCACTAACATCACAAATAATATATCTGGTTGGCAATTTGTAAATCAAATCTGAAGCCCTGGATTGACAGGATTCACATGACAGTTCTGGAGTTAGGGTCTGCAAACAGTATTTTGGCTACAGAGACATTAAGCTTCATTAGTTATCTAGAGATCAGACTTGCCTCCCCTTCCACAGCATATGCTGAGGTGTCACTGTTTATTTATGACGCAGCTTGGTTCAAAGAAAACTGAACCAAATGAACTAATCTTATACCTAAGGACACATCCTGTAACTTAAATTTTACTATATACAAGGTAGTTAAGAGCAAATTGCCCAAAACTTTATTTCAAAGGGGTTCAATTCTGTAAGAAAATCTCACTCATCATAATGAATTCACATAAACGCATAAAAAGAAAACAAGTTTGACTCCACTGTGCTTATCTTAGAAACAAATGGTTATCTCTATGAAAATTTTTAGAGTGGGTGGTTGAGAAACAACCCAGAATCTTGCTGCCAAAGATCTTGACAGGTGGTTGAATGGTGTCATCTGTCCATCACACCTGCTCCATGAAGTTCAGCGTGCAGCCATCGGAATCAGTAACGACCAGGTACTAAGAAAGGTCCTTTCCCACCTAGAAATACATTTTTAAGTGGTGACTTGTCTCTGAAAAATGTTTTTCCTCACGTTATAATGCGAGAGAAGCTCAAGTATCTGATCCTGACTAAGTCTATTCTGAGAAGATTCTGCTAAAGATAAACACCGTCAGCTGGTACACCTGGGTTCAAGAGATAGAACACTTAGACTCCTAAGACCAGGAAACTTAGTTGCAGAGAATGGAAATAAAGCACCCACAGCTGAAAAGAAAAAGTAAAATAAGAAATCCAGTGATCTGGCAAACAATACTGCTGGGAGCTATAGTTGTGAAACACATGTGCTCACATTACATAAGACATAGCTAGTAGAAATATAGGTAAAAATTACAAGTTTGTAGGTTCTGCATATCAAAGTCCTCTGAAATACGACTTCTTCAACTGCCCCATTAGATTTCTTAAAGCAGCAAGATCATTAAAGAAACAAAAGGTCTTTTTCTAAAACAAATCAAAAGGCTGCATTTGGCCAGAGTTGCAACACAGATTTACATATACAAGTAACTCATTATTTGCCAATATTAATTAGAATTCATAACTCTGAGGACCTGCCAACTTTTTACATTGTGATATGTTGTCCTATTGAACTCTGTTTTCCCAGTGCAGAATTACTAATGTTGTCTGTTCAACTCAGCCCCTGCATTGCACAGGGCAACTGAGAGCTCTTTTGAGAGCTCAGCAGAGAGGAGACGTGTAGCCAGCCTGTGGTTGAAGCTCAACAGGTGAAGCATAGATCAAACCAAAGCTCTTGTTAGACGCTGTGTGGAGCCTGGTTTTAACAGCTAAGTTAATGTTCTTTTCTGTGGGTTTTGTCAACACAGAAAAAGTGAAATCAATCTTCAAATACTGGAGACCCAATAAAGTACAAACACAAAGTATGTAGTTCCTGCCACAAAAACAAAGCACAGCACCTCACTTTAAGTAGAACAACAGTGATTAAAATTCACAAAAAATTTTCATTGTTTCATAACTCTGAGGACCTGCCAAGTTTTTATGTTGTGATCTGTTGTCCCATCACACTGTTTTCTATATTTCACAGAAGGATCCTTTTTAAATCCTCAAATGGATTTTTAAACCACTTATCAAATAACTTTTTAAGGAGCAGATTGATATGAAAAGCCATTTAAGATAAAAAAAAAGATTTACAAGAACTAAGATCAGTAGATATGGGAAAATTATTAGCATATAATGCATTTATTTTCTTTTCTAGATACCCAAAGCCCAACATAAATACCCAGGTGTCCACTGAAATGCCTCTCACTTATTCTTTATTTTTATTTTTATTTTTTGAGAGAGAGATAGAGAGAATATCAATTTTATTTAATTTTCATGTGGCTTTTGTTGCTCTGATACTTCGTTGTGTGCATGGTGCTGGGATTTGAACCTACATCCTCACGTATGCCAGGCAAGTGCTGTAACCACTGACCCATCTCACTAGTCCCAATTCTTACTTCTATATGTAAGAGTATTTTTTTTTTAAAGAAACAACTTTAGTTTTTCACATGGCCTTAGTTGCTCCAACACTTAGTTGTGTACGTGGTGCTGGGGTTTGAACCCGGGTCCTAGTGCTTGCCAGGCAAGCACTGAAACCGCTGAGCCACCCCTCCAGCCCCATGTAAGAGTATTTTGATTTAAAGTTTATATTTTCCTGAAATTTTTGAAGCTCAAATAATTATTTTAAGTGAATTTACAATAAGAATTCAATTCAATATGAGAAAGTGCTCCAAATCACTAGTAATCAGAAATGCAAATGAAAACCACATTAAGGTATCACCTTAAGCCAGTCAGAATGGCAAAAATGAAGAAAATAAATAATAATAGATACTGGAGGGGCTGTGGAGAAAAAGGCACACTAACACACTGTTGGTGGAGCTGCAGACTGGTACAGCCCCTCTGGAAAGCAGTGTGGAGAATCCTCAAAAAACTAGGGATGAGCCCACCATACGATCCTGCTATTCCACTCCTGGGTATTTTTCCAGGGGATTTAGAATCAGCACATTATAGTGACACAGCAATATCTATGTTCATAGCAGCTCAATTTACT
>PVKS010003782.1:0-40526 GCA_004027875.1 Aplodontia rufa | reverse complement strand
TTATGGAAACAACCCAGATGCCCCTCACTGGATGAATGGGTCCAAAAGCTGTGGTACATATATACCATGGAATTTTACACAGCAATTAGAAACAATGTTGAAGGTAAATGGATGGCTATGGAAGAAATTATGCTGAGTAAAATCAGCTTAACCCAGAGAACCAAGGGTTGAATGTCTCCACTCATCCGTGGAGGCTGGATCTAGACCCTGGCCATTGAGAAAGGTGGTCTATTATCATGTGTTAAATCCAAATAAGGTGTAATGTTATATAACCTAATACTTTTTTAGAGATATTGTGGGAAGGGGAAGGGAGGGATAAGGGTGAGTAATTGGGGGGGCACTCCTGGGGGTAAATCTAATATCCAGAATCTATACACATTTTATATTATTTTGTTAAAAACTTGTATGGTTGTTCAATAATAAATTTCTCAATAAAAGGAATTCAATTCAACAAGAACCTACTGAGCTTTATTAGGTATCATCAATCCTTTTATGATACCATCAATTCCCAATAACCTTTTAGGTAAACCCAGGTTTTCTTATTTTAAGTTTACTTATAGGTAAGGTACTTGGTATGAAGATGAAATCTGTTCCTTGTTCTCCATTTATAAGTCACCCATATGCCTATCGAGGATTTCACTTCACACTGGCCTAGTACATTGTTACTTTACTTTGATTTTCTGGGAAGCCAAGAACCACATCCATTTTTAGTATAAGAACATGTCCCTGTTAAAAAAGGACTCCTAATGTGCATAAAAATAATCTCAAAACAAATGGCTGCAAAATGAAACATGAATATTCACAGCTGCTGCTTTAACATATCTGTTGCCAATTACATTGCCTTCAGTTTATGTTTACTCTGTTTCCTTACAACACAGATTCAATGTCCAGCCCTATTCCAGTGCTCTAACACATACAGACACACACAAGGCCAAAAACCTTTTAGTTCTGTTTTTTTTAAAGTAGTATTTCCTCCTAAACCCTCTGGACTTTCTGGTATGATATTATTAGAAAAACCTCTAAATTGTATCTTGGAGTTTCTGGATTTCATGGAGAATCTCCAACCTTGGTCATAAACCAGATATTCTCTCTGAAGTAATGTGGTTAATATAAATGTAGGTACCACAAACTGAACCTTAGCCCTCTAGAGTTACCCTGAAAGGACAATACAGAGTACCCAGAGTGATGGCAAGAATCAAGCTACAAACTACAAAACGTTGGTAGTCCTTATAGGGGCAGGGGATCATTGCTTAGATTTTGCGGTCTCTTGCTGTCCTTAAGTAATTTTATAAACAAAGGTAAATTTGGGAAGACATAAATCTGAAAACTCCACATCCTCCTTTCTTTGTTTTAATAATCATATGAGAATCTGAGTTAAAGACTGATTTCTGCCATTCAGAATTCTATTGAAATTACCTAAATAATTTAATGACAGTGATCACAATATGTAAAGATTTGGTTCTGATAAGATTACAAATAATCAAAAACATTAACTTGGAGATTCAAAACCTGATAATGTCTGGAAAAAATTGTTTATAACATTAAGACTTATTTGTGAAATGAAACATTGCTGAAACACCTAGTAAAACATGCTTATTCCATTCTGAATAATTACTAGTATTTTTTGAAATCTGTTGAGAAATAATTTCTGTAAAAAGACAGCAGCAATTCCAGAAGCTGGATGTCAAGATTACATGATAAAAAACAAAACAAAACAAAACAACTCGGTTTCTGGCTTGATATAAAGTGGCCTTTAAAAAGTATTTTTAAATGCAAATACTGAATTCCGATGCTTCCTTTAAGACATATACTCAGTCAAATTAATGAAGTATGGTCTGGATTGTCTTCTATGAGGTATCTGTAGAGTTACATCTCATTCTGTAAACAGTATTTTGGAAACATCTTCATCTGAAAATCATGGTGAAGTCTCATTTTACCATTAAGCAGAGACTCGCACTGCCAGGCTGGAGTGACTGTTCTGAAAGACTGGTGCTTGATATGGACATGGCTGTCAGGGATCCATTTTCTCATTTAGGCTTGCATTTATTGCTCTCAAGTCTGTGACTGCAGGATAAATAAGGCAGTAAACCCCAAACACACAAATTCAGGGACTGGAACTCTGACAGTTTGCACAAGTTCTGTTCACTTCTTGCCTGTAACTCTGAAGCTGAATAGTGCATTTATACATGCCAAACGTGTTCAGTAATAAATGCTTTGCTTTGGATTGTACTTCCTCCCATTTAGATGAACTTCCAGGAACTGCAATGTCAAGAAAACATTGTTATTATTCATTGTACGTAGTCATACATTAGCAAATAAAATAAGGGAAAAAACAACAAGGTATTATTCCAATTCTGATTTTTACCCTCTCTAAACTATTCTGTTAAAGAGAAGACAGTTTACACATCCAGAATGGCTTCTCATTATTACTCCAGTCTCTCCAGTCCACTTTCAGATAGAGAAAGAATATCAGATATCAGTTATAAGCTTGTCATTAGAAGATACTTTAAAAAAATAAACCACATGCATAAAAATACAAAGCATAATCTGTGAAAATAATTAAATAAAAACCACAAGAACCTAGCTTTTCTTATGTAGAAAAAAATATGGTAAATTTTGTAACACCTTCAATCTGAAGGTAAAGATCAATCTGTGATGACTTAAAGAGAAAAAAATTCTTGTTCTGCCTTCAATACTGATCTGCAACTTGTACTTTTGAAGAGCATCACCCGCCCCTCCCTGAAATCTTTTCTGAAAAGTCTTCCTACTTAATTATAAAAACTCAAATGTTTAGTTCTAAAGAGAGATGTCCACCAACTCCCAGGCAGGCCTATATTTACATCAGCAACATACTTAGCTGCATGTGAACTATGGCAGTAGATTTTCCTGAAGTGAGAGACCAGATATTCAAATCTTCCACAGAATATACATCATCTATTTTCATCAAGGCTTCTTTGATATAATCTACATTCAAATGGCTTGGTACACCTATAAATTCAGAATATATAATTTAACACTAAAATTTACTTTTGAAGAAAAAAAACAACTTCAACATTACATTAAAAATGTCTTACCAAATCAGTTTAAACAAATACTTTTTAAAGTATTAAAATATAGATACTGGAGGGGATATGGGGAAATAGGAACACTAGTATAGTATTGGTGGAACTATAGACTGGTACAACCACTCTGGAAAACAGTGTGGAGACTCCTCAAAAAATCAGGAATGGAACCAAGGTATGACCCAGCTGTCCCTCTTCTGGGTATTTTCCCAGAGGAGTTAGAATCAGCACATTATAGCGACACAGCAAAATGAATGTTCATTGCAGCTCAATTAACAATAGCTAAACTATGGAGTCAACCCAGATGCCCCTCAATGGATGAATGGATCCAAAAGCTGTAGTATGTATATATATATATACACACAGTGGAGTTCTACTCAGCTATTAGAAACAATGATATTATGGCCTTTGAAGGTAAATGGATGGCAATGGAAGAAATCATGCTGAGCAAAATTAGCCAAACCCAGACACTGAAGGGTTAAATGTTTTCCTTCACTTGTGGAGGCTAGAGCAAAACCCAGGCTTGGGTGAAAGGTAGTCAAGCTCTTGTACTAGACCCACCAAAGGCACTGCAACACCTAATTTAGGGGAACCATAGATACGTGGGGGGAAGTGGAGGCGACAGATGGGGTGGGGGTGGAGAGAGGGAGAAAGGAAAGGGAGGGATCTTGGGAGAAAATCAAGAAGGTGGCATACTCTTTACCTCCTCCTAAAAGCCAAATAGTACTTTTGCAACTATTTAATTCTGGGAAATTCACAATCATATATACACATGCATGCATGTGTATGTGTATATACACATATGTATACATAAATATATACACACATATACATACATTTATATCTGTCCTGGGGGGAAATATAGAAGAATCAAGAGACTGGGGTGTGGGTGATGTGGGGGTGATGGGGATGATTTTGGACTAGGATCAAATGCATATTGTGTTGTTACTTTATATGCATTTATGATTGTACAGTAACTCAACTCCTCAATAAAAAATAAAGTATTAAAATATATTTTAATATGTTAATTCTTTAAATAAACTATAGACTGTTTTACAAAAACTCAGGAGGTATACAATGGGTTAATACATACTATAAAAATGTTCATTCTCACTAAAAAAGAATGCCAATCAAACCAGAATACTTAATTTAACAGATAAACTAGGATAGACAAAACAAGAAAAGAATAAAGGGAGGTTGAGGGTATCATAAACACAACAAGGTCAGTCATGAGTTAAATGGGAATTAAAGAATTAAATAAACCACTAGACACAATCGCATTAGGAATCAGAAGTTACATTCCTGTCCTAATCCACAGTTTATCAGCAGTGTGACTTAACCAAATTAAGTTATTCCTCCAAGCCTCGATTTTCTAGTTTGCAAATGGGGATAACTGACCCCACTGGGTGCCTTACCTACTTTGCTTAGATATTATGAAGGTAAAATGGGTAACAGGAGAGTGCATTGATTCTTATATGCTATATACACACAAGCTGATGTTATACAGTCTAATAAGTGTCAGTAAAATGACATAACTTTTACCCAGAGTGTGCCTCAGTCTCTGTTAGAGAATAAACTCTGTAGAGAAGTAATAAACTCTCAATTGGGGATTTTAGTAAGATCTTACCTTCCAGTATTATAACTACTGTGTCCCAGATGATGCGAAACGTTGTAAAAGCCACAAGTAATGAAAATACATATGTACAAATGGGATCAGCAATCTTGTATTCTGGCTACAAGGTAACAGATCAAAGTTACAGGATTAAATATAAACAGACATAAACAGACTGTAAAGCAAAGCAAGGCATATATCCCCTGTTCTTTGTCTTCCTTTAGGAGGATTGTAGAATACCATTTTGTTTGTTTGTAACTGGGAATTGAACCCAGAGGCACTCTATCAGTCCTTTATATTTTTTATTTTTGAGAAAGGGTATTGCTTAGTTGCTAAGGCTGGTCTCAAATTTGTGATCCTCCTGCCTCAGCCTCCCAAGTTGCTAGAATTACAGGGGTATATCACCATGCCTGACTGGAGAACACCTTAAAACTTGGATACTGGGCTGGAGTGGTGGCTCAGCAGTTACAGTGCTTGCCTGGCATGCGCAAGGAAGCAGGTTTGAATTATAGCATGATGTACACAGCAAAGTGTGTACAATGAAAGCAACATGAAAAACTAAATATAATTGATTCTCTCTCTCACTATCCGTCTCTCTAAAAAACACTTGGTTATTATAATTGAGAAACAATTTTACTTTTTCTTAGATTGTTTAAATGACTTTCCTTGGGGGGCCTATTTCCAGAAATTTAATTGTCTGTTCTACTGTCTTCCTCTGCACCTTCTCTAAATCTTCTACCCAGAATCATAAACTATTGAAGGTGCCCGTGTGGTATCATTGTGCTTACTGCTAACAGAAGGAACTACATCATGCTAGGTGAAATAGGCCAGACTCAGAAAGTCAAATGTTTTCTCTCATATGTGGAAGTGAGAAAGGGGCAGGAGGAGAAGAAATAAAACAAGGGATCTCATGAAAAATAGAAAGGAGAGTAATAGAGCAAAGGGAGCTACAGGAAAGAATTGGGAAGGAGAAGGGGAAGGCATGGGGACATACTGGGGAACTACATCAACCAAGTTATGCTATGTGTACGTATGACTATACCACAACGAACCCACTAATTAAAAAATAATTATAGTGAGGCGTGATGGTGCATGCCAATAATCCCAGCAACTTGGGAAGCTGCGGTAGGAGGATCACAAGTTTAAAGCCAGCCTCAGCAATTTAGTGAGGCCCTAAGCAACTTAGTGAGACCCTGTCTCAAACAAATCAAAAACAAAAACAAAAACAGAGTCAAGGAATTACCTCAGTGGTTAGGCACCCCAGGGTTCAATCCCTGGTAATCCACAAAGAAATTACAGAAGAGAGACTAGTAGAGTAGAGCAAGGGGATCAGGGGAGAGAGAGTAAGGGGAAGTACTGAGGAATGAGATTGATCAAAGTGTTATGTACATGTATACATATGGTACAATGAATCCTACTACTGTACGTAATTACAATGCATTAATTAATAAAAAGGAACTATACCGATGGCCCATTAAACTTACACTAATACAAAGTGAACAGAACTGGCACTGGTATCCAGCATACTGATAAAAGAAAATCACCTTTAGTTTTAATGTCGAAATTAAATATATTTTAAAATAGGAAAACCAGCAATCATATTACCTTGAATCGTATGATGTATGCAGCTATCAGCACACCAACACTCTGTACCAAATCCCCCAAGGCATGTACAAATGCAGCCCTCACTGCCAGGCTATCTTGCCCATGGCTATGTCCACCAGAACCTGTGGTAGGAGAATTTGAAGGCAGGGAATGGGAATGGGAGTGATGGTGACCAGACTGGTTCAACAGAAACCCCATTCTGTTAAAAATAAAAGAAAACATTATTATTCTCCCTATAATTATTGACAAAAAATATTTGCTACTAGTCAGACACTAATGAGGCAACATGGAACTCATTCATTCAATAAATATTTGAGAATTTATTAGGTTTCAGGTGCTATTCTAGGTGCTGAGGTCAAAACAGTGAATCAGGTGGACATATCCATTCCCACATGGAGCTTACGCTCTAGAAGGGAAGGCAGAGAAGCAACAAACACATAATGTACAGCCTGGCGATGTGAACTGCTTCAAAGAAATACAAAGCATTGTGAGGGGATGGAGAATGAGTAGGGAAGTGGTCAGAAAAGGCCTCTTTCAGAATCCATTCGAGCAGGGACCTGAAGGAAGTTAGGAGGTAAATAGTCAAAAAGTGCTCTAGGTGGAAGAATAGTGGAACGAAAGTGTACTCCATATACTTGAAAAAAGACAGTCACTGTGGCCAGAATAAAGTGAGCGAATATTCTAGGAGATGAGTTGGAGAGGGACACAGGGTAGGTCTTTTGAATTTATTCAAGGATGACTAGCAGCCCCTAGACAGACTCTGGTAAACTATGGCTAACAGACCATCTTCATCTTACTGTTTTTGTAAACAATACTCTATTGGATTACAGCCGTGTTCATTTGTTTATACAATGAGTGTGACTGTTTGTGTTTTGTAATTGCAGGGTTGAACAGCTCTCAAAGTTTTTACTAACTAGCCTTTACAAATAAAATTTGCTGACTTCTGGTCTAAATGGTTAAGTGTATAACTTGAAATCTTGTAGCTTTTAGGGGAAAAAATGGGCAGTTAAAAAAAATTAACACCTAAGTGTTCGAAAAGTTAAACAACAAAATACTTTATCCTATGTAAACTCCTGACTGTTAGTCAAGCTCTAGTATACCTGAGCAAGCCAGAGGAATGTATAATGTACAGTTTTTATTAACATTTATAAGAAAAATTAATAAACAATTTTAAATGTGAAAATAGTACTTCACAATTTAAATGCATGTCTAGTAGTCTCTAAGTTCATAGTACCTGAAAATATTAATGTGAAAAAATACTGAGCTTACATTACATTAATTGCAACTCCAACAGCAGCAGTGATGAGCATTATATCTCCATTTATTTCGTAGTTCATATGGATAGTTCTCTGCACAGCTTCATATAAGAGGAATCCCATAAGTACATATACCAACAGCACACTAATCATAGCTGACAAAACCTCTAGAAGGAAAAATACATGAAACAAATTCATTCTCATAAGCATTTATTACCCTTCAACCAATTAAGTAAACATTTTTGTTTATATTTCTTTTTTCTACGTAGGTAAAAGTACTATGTAATTTTTGTCATAATTTTTTTTATAAAAATATTTAGCACTTGAATTATTTGAATTCTCTACTAATTCACCCTACCACTTCCTACCTTCCACTCATCATCTCTTTAGTGTCAAGTTATGTATATTTACAGACCAAGCAGGTGAATGACAAACTGGGGAAATATTTATAACCACAGACTAATTCCCTAACATTAAAAAAGTATACTAAAAAATGAATGACTAAGTAACTCAGAGGAAAAAAAAATAGTAAGTAACACAGCAGCAAAGAGAAATGGCCAAATTCTCAAAATCAGTTATAAAAACATTAAAATAGGAAGAAAATCCATTTTTTCCCCTTAACTAAGGTGTCAAAAAAATCAAAAAGTTTGATACTCAAAGTTAGTAAAGACATGGGGCTGGAGCGGTGGCTCAGCGGTTTCTGCTCTTGCCTGGCAAGCACGAGGACCCGGGTTCAAACCCCAGCACCACGTACACAACTAAGTGTTGGAGCAACTAAGGCCATGTGAAAACTAAAGTTGTTTCTCTCTTTCTCTGTCTCTCTCACTGTTGCTCTCTCTTAAAAAAAAAAAAAGTTAGTAAAGACATACTGGAGGAAATATATGGTTTTTACCTTTTCTGACAGCCAATCAGAAAAACTAATCAAAATTTAAAATGAATACATTCCTTGATTTGGCAATTCTATGAATCTACCAGTGTACTCACATATTTTGCATACTTATGTGTACAAAAATATGTCCAGGGTTTTTCATTGTAGCATTGCCTACCTATAGTTTAAAAAATGGGCACGTTAAATGAATAAGTTATCACATATACACACACAGTGGAGATACCAGACAGTCATTTGTTAAAGAAAAACAGGAAAAAAGAAAAACAAAAATCAGGAAAACTGAAAATCATAAGACAAACAAAAAAATATTACATACAGGAAGTAGAACCAGAAGTCTGGAGGATTTGCTTTATATTTTATTCTTTTTGGTAGTGTTTGAAATGCTTTAAATATTTATCACACACATTAACAGACTAAAGAAAAACAGAATTTTAAAGTATGTATGTATTAAACGTGCCTTGATCCAAGCTTTCTCTTCTAGAGTGATATGCACATGCCAAATGAGTTACACATGTGCAAAACGAAGCATGCTCTGAGGCTATTCTTGCACAGAACAGCAAAGGATTGGAAACAACCAGCAACAGTGATTACTAGGAGCCTTGTAAGACAATACCAAGTAGCTATGGAAATAACAATAAGAAAGTAGGTTGGGAGATCACAGCTCAGTGGTACAGCACTTGTCTATTATGTAAGTCTCATTACCAGCACAGAGAAAAAGAATAAGAAAGTTTATTCTGATATCCAAGACAGTGTCATGTGAGAAACAGCAAAGTATACAATGTTGTATACAATGTTACCATTTATATAAAATAAAAGATGTAATCATCTGTAAATGCAATTTCTGCAAGGATTATGCGAAATACTGGTTATCTTGGGTGAGAAGAACTGTTGGCTTGTGAGTGGGATGACTTTATACTATATATGTTTTTTGCCATTTGGATTTGCTTCCATGTGCATATAAAGTAAAAATAATTCCATCTTTTCTTTCTCTTTCTCTCTCTCTTTTTTTTTTTTAAAGAGAGAGGGACAGTGAGAGAGAGAAAGACAAACAATTTTATTTAGTTTTTCATGTGGCTTTCCTTGATCCCAAACTTAGTTGTGTTCATGGTGCTGGGGTTTGAACCTGTGTCCTCACGCATGCCAGGCAAGCTCGGTAACTGCCGAGCCATAGCTCCAGCCCCTTATCTTTTCAAAATAACAAAAATACGGCAATATAAAGTATCTTTAAAAAATTGCTATTATATAAAACAGTGCTGACATACAAAACAACAAATGCAGGAAGACACTATTAACTTTTTTTTTGTACTGGGGATTGAACCTAGGGATACTCTACCAGTGAGCTCTATCCCCAATCCTTTTTATTTATTTTGAGACAGCATCTCACTAAATTGGCCTTGAACTTCTAATCCTCCTGCATCAGCGTCCTAGGTTGCTTGGATGACAGGTGTGTGTAACCACACCTGGGTAGGAAAATACTTTTAAAGTTCAAAGGTTTCAAGTAGTTCAAGTATGTTGAACTTTGAACTTTGGTATACTTTCATTCCACTGTATAATGCTCAGAAGTTATCTAGGATTATAGACTTTTCCTCAAAGACAATTAATCAGTAGTCAAAACTCCTATAAAATCCTGTGTATCAACAGAACAGATGTTGTAATAAGACAAAAACAAAACAAAAACAAAGCACAATTCCTATTCAAAGCCACGGTATACCTATTCCTGACATACTGGTCTTCACACTGTGAATGGGATTTAAGTGCTGCAAAAGACAAGAGAAAATATCAGTTGAAATATATAGCTGGGCATGCTGGTGTACACCTACAATCCCAGTGGCTATGGAGGCTGAGGCAGGAGGATCACAAGTTGGAGGCCAACCTCAGCAACTTAGTAAGCCCTTAGCTCAGTGGTAAAGTGCCTCTGGGTTCAATCCCCAGTAAGCCACCACCTCACAAAAGAAATATGTAAGTGGAGAGACTTCCACATTAAGTTCAAGTAGTAAACTCAGATCAAATCTTGTTAATGTCATATCTGCAGGATCTGGGGTGGGCCCTGCTATAGGACTTGTAGGTGCCTGGTTCTGCACAGGAATGCCAATCTGGTACACAGTGAGTGTCACAACAGCCCAAGAGATGGCTGTATACTAGACTTTAAGGTTTAAATATTTATTTCAGTCAATATTAGTGATAACCCAGACTTGTCCAAAGTAGATAAGCTTGATTAATCAAAACTGAAGAAACAACTGAAGGAAAAAAATTCTTTCCACAAAGGAAACTGTCCAGCAGGAGAAAGTGCGTTCAAACATCTTAAAACGGGGATCTGCTCCCAAGAACAAATTTCAAAACTGCCTGAGTCTTGGTTTAGGCTTGTGTTGTAAACCTGTGTATAGAAATTTTAGGCACTATATGGCTTCTCACCTGTACTCCCTGGCTAGGAAATCAATAGTAGTCATTGTTTCCTTAAATTTGTTTTTAAACTTCCCATTGATTTCTGTTGATTTCCTAGCCAGTACTGTCAATAATCTCACCACTGAGGACCTTTTGGTAGGCAGTCCTTGCACGCCCACCCCCCACCAGGGCAAGCCAATTTTAACTTAGAATGGGTGCAGCCAATGCTTCTTGATATTCATGAAGTTGCATGTCTTTACAGTCTCTCAGTTTATTTTCATTTTAATATATCAATAATATTTAAAACAAAAACACAAACAGAGCTCCCTGGCAGAAGGACTTCTACTTTCAAATGACTACTTATGCCCCTGCCGCTAAGAATTCAGCTTTTCACATCAGTTTCCATCAATGTAAGTGGCATAAAAGGGATCTTGATGCCTGCTCACAGTTAACAATTATGGAATTCAGTGGATCTCTAGAAGTTTCCAAAATGGCATATTTGGGCAT
Source organism: Aplodontia rufa (assembly GCA_004027875.1). Lineage (NCBI taxonomy): Eukaryota > Metazoa > Chordata > Mammalia > Rodentia > Aplodontiidae > Aplodontia > Aplodontia rufa. The sequence goes on along the minus strand of PVKS010003782.1, from coordinate 29,213 downwards.
GTATCAATGACACCCCCTTTCCAGGAATTAATAAGGAATGTGCGTCATAGTCTATTTCCCTCAGTGAAAAGCAAAGATATTCATCTGCTATATTTTATTCTAATCATCTGTCAAAATGTCTTCAAGACAGAATAGTGATAAATGCAAAAGAAAAGAAACAAAATTTTAAATAGATTTTAGGGCCTCAGACTGATAATTGAGAAGTGTAAGGCATAGATGATACTATCTAGCTAAAAATGCTAGTAGTAATAATGTGATAGTTCATTCTGATAAATAAAAAGCTCTTTTTCACTGAATAAATTAAACTTTGGTGAAATACCATGAATAGGACTAATTAGTGCTTAAAAACTCTTTCATAGTATTTTTCTTTTAGAGAGAAGGGGAGAAAGAATCAATTTTATTTAGTTTTTCATGTGGCTTCTGTTGCTCCAACACTTCACTGTGTACATGGTGTTGAGGTTTGAACTTGCATCCCTGTGCATGCCAGGGAAGTGCCATAACCACTGAGCCACTGTTCCAGCCCCCGTAATATTTTTAATATGATGGAATGCTGAGAAAGATAAGCAAGTCCCCCCATCCACCCCCACCATTTAAGAGAAGGAAACTTACAATCAACAATCTAATTATGACCTGTTTCAATCTTCTCATTCTTGCTCTGGGTTAGTCCCCAGACACATAACTTATAATAAAGCTTTCCAAGACAAAAGGAGTGCATATCAGATACATTTTTAATTTTCTTAAATGAGACCAAGGAACTCTCACAAAACTAGAACCCTAGATTTTGTAAAGTTATTACTCCATTAGCTTTAGCTAAATATGAAAGGTCATTATTTCAATCTATGAAAATTTATCATAAATTTAAAACTATGGAAAGAGATGTTTATAGAAATGCTAAAACAGCCTATTACTAGAGCAGTTCTAACATATTTGCCCCTTTATACATATGATATTTAAAAATCATTCCATCTGGCTGAATTGTGGCATTATAAAAAGGAGAAGGATGCATAAATATGTGTTTCTGCTACAAGATCACTTGAGTTTTTTCATTCAGATGAAATATAAACAAGTATGGCCAAAGATCTAATAAAGACTAAAAGATAACCTGAATTTCACATATAGAGGATAAACAGTTTTGGTTTTAATGGCTAATAAATGTTAAAAAAATATGGAAGAAAACAATTCTCTGGTTCTTATAGTGATATAAAACATGAAAATTGTTTACTATATATTTAAAAAAATAGTAAAATTCCAAAATTAGAGACTTTCAAGGTTCATATGAAAAATACTGGAATTCTTGTTATTTTCCATAACAGTACCTGTTCTTTCTCTCCATAGCATTTACTACAATTTATGATTATATTTGAGTTTATAAGCATAAAACACTTACTGTTTGTCTCCCTACCCTATTATTCATTCATTCAACAGGCAACTGTTGGGTACCCAATGAGGTGAACGAATAATAATTTGCCTCAGCTATGTAAACCACATCCAATTGAAGCATGTTTTCATGAGTGTTGTATAAATATACTGGACTATCAAAACTGTTTGCATTGATAATGATATGATGCCAATAATGAGTATATTTCGGTTAAGGTTAAAATTACATTATCTCAAAGAACTATAGCAAAGCAAAAATCTAGATTGTTTCAGAGGTCTATAAAAGTAAATGGAGGAGAACAGAGATACATCTTCTCTTCCACTTCCCTTTATGATATTTCTCTTTTCTACCTTCCAATAGAAAACAGGAAGAAAATAGAAGGAAAAAGAGTGGGCTATATTGAATTTACCTAGGACTTCTAAACTAGCATTTGTATTTCATCTCCTTAAGGCTGAAGACATACAGGATTTTTGGTGGCCCACTGTCACCACCAGAAGGCCAAGCTAAACTCCAGGGTTTGTTTTTGGATCCTCTAACCTTTTATTCTAAATAGTGTCTATAACTTCTGCCTTCTTACCACTCCCTCCACACCATACCCAAGGTACCAACTACTCTCAAGCTGACTAAGACTATCCATTGTTGACCTCCTCACATGCGTCTTCTGCTTCAATAAAAACTCCCATTTCTAGGAAGTTCTAGAACTATTCTTTTTTTTTTTTTTATAAAAGTTCATGTGATGTGGTTAAGTCACAATAAGATATGAATAATTAATAGGCATAGCTCTTGTCATGGGTAGGAGGAAGCTGTTGCACTGAATCACAACTAGGGAGGAGAGATTATAATTTTTTTCTTTTTTGACAGTGGGTATGAGGGAAGATTTTTTTTAGCTGAATACTTTCTATTCCTTTAGCATCAGAGGATAAAAATAACAAACTATATAGGACTACAAATGCAACCATATACCTGCCTCAGGATGATTTGTTAACTAGCCAGATCTGCCCAAAGTATCTGCTCAGTACACAATGCTATGAAAGATTTCTATACTGTCCCTTTGCCATTAACCTAGGTTGATGATTTGCATTACCACTGTACAAAAATTGTATCCTATTCCAAATACAAAGAACTCAGCTTACTACAGTCCTTTCACATGAATATAATCTTTAATCAGTGCAATCTCTTCAGCCCAAGATCTGGAAGAAAAGCAATATAAATTAAGGCAATTACTTTCACAATCCACAAAGAAGTATAGAAGCAAAAAGCAAGCAAGCAAGCAAGGGAGCGGAGCAGTTCTCTTTGGAATGCCATTTTCCTTTTGAGAGATAAGCCTATTTCTCCTAAGGATTTGTGAGATTTCTCCTATTGTGATTTCATTAAATTCTAAATTTTATTAGCTCCCAGAATATGATGACATAAGATAAATTGAATCGAGTAAATTCAGACACTTAAAAACAACAGACATTTAGCTATTATCCTGCTCTACCTCCTCCCATTAAGAAACTGCTATTGTAATTCACTGCAAAGAAAGAAAGAAAAGAAAAAGAATTTTATACCATCTACAGGTTCACATAAAAGGAGCGGAAAAAAAAGCAATCAAATAAAACCGACTCCCAGAACAGCCGGGAGATTTGGGCTTATCCCGCAAATCTAAAAATATTTCTCCACCTCGAGTGAACGATTTTTGCTAAAATGAACTTTATTACATTGCCAAAAAAGTTTCAAAGACCTATGAGTAAAAAAGCACATCCTTCAAAACTGTTATTTAATCATTAGGGTGAATCATCATCTTTTCTCCTACCACCTAGCTGAGATAGTTTTGCTGAGATAGTAAGCACTCTGATGAGGGGGAGAACAGAAGGCAGGCCATTGTGGAACATGGAACATTTTGAGATGAAAAGCCTGGGCAAGATGATACACTGGCAGGTAAAAGAGAGAAGGAAAAGTAGAAGACTAACTTTTACTGGGAGTTTACTGTGTCAGTACCATGTTAGTTGCTTTATAAACCTTACCACTCATTTATTATTCACTGTTCTTCAATATGTGAATTATCATCCCTATTTTACAAAATTAACTCTGACTTAGATTAACTCACTCTCCAAATGGTTCTACAGATTTCAGATTCGAACTAAAGATATTTGACTATAAAGTTCAAAAGTGATATGTACCAAAGCCAACAACTAGGACTAGCACCTCACAGACATGAGGCAGGAATTTCCTTCTGATTAATTTCTTCCTGTACCCAAAGGGACATACAAGTGAGACTGTACAATCCAGCTATGGTATGCCAAGAATCAAATAAACTTTTGTAGTCTAGACTATGACCATGGCCAGTTTTAGAATTAGAGATTTTATTTACCTCAACACAAATGATTTTTGAGGATCAGGAGCTGTACTAAATTATTTGTTCCACAGCTTTTGTGGTCTTATTTACTTAGCTTGGGCATGCAACGGTTTCATTAATAATCTATGTACAGCACTTGTTATTACCAGACTCACAGTATTATTACCTGTTCCTACCCCTGCTTAACTCATAGTCTAGAAGGAGATGCAGTTTCACAAAAAAGGATGTAAGAAATGTTATTAGGCATGTATAAACTGTTAGAATAACACAAAAAGGAAGCAAACTGAATCACACTACCATATCTATCATTCACAGACCCAAACCCTTCTTTGTATAAACCCAAATCCAATATATAAAATAGAAGCAATTTCATTATAAAAGCAGTTCTTCATTACATATTATATAATAGTGATTTTACAAGATTTAAGAGAAAAATTTACACACAAATTTCAGGAAACATCTGTGTCAGTCTTATCACAGTTTACATACACCTTTACATGTACACTATGCTTTTACTGAATGTCACTTGCTAGTCTGGATTACATGTTATCAGTTGTAATTTGACAGTATTGTAAGTGAATATTAACTCCCAGCCAGGCATGGTGATGCATGCCTGTAGTTCCTTGGGAGACTGAGACAAGAGGATCACAAATTTAAAGTCAGTCACAACAACACAGTGATGATGTCCTAAGCAACTTAGTAAGACCTTTCCTCAGAAGAAAAACAAAACAAAACAAAAAAACAAAAGAAAGGACTGGGGATCTAGCTCAGTGGTAAACTGCCTCTGGGTTAAATCCCCAGTACGAAAAACAAAAACAAACAACTCCTGCTGGGCATAGTGGCATGCCTGTAATCCCAGAGACTTGGGAGGCTGAGGCAGGAAGATTCAAAGTTTGAGGTCTGAGTAACTTAGTGAGACTACAAAGATACAAAGGGCTAAGGATGTAACTCAGTGGTAAAGTACCTCTGGGTGTAATCCCCATAAGTAAAAACAAAAAACCAGAAAAACTAAACTTCCCTTATTACAGAAGGAGAACTAAAGGCACAGTAAAAATATTACCCTTGATCAACTAAACAAAATAAGACCAGAAGTTGGATCTCTATTTCCTCATTTCAGTATTTTTCCAATAAAAGCTAATTTTTGGTTACTAAAGAAATAGAAACTTTCTTCTTCCTCACACCAGTCCATGTAGAGGAGCTGGAAGTCTACTATAGACAGTACTTAGTCCTGGGATACTAATTCTCTATAAAGAAAATTCCAGATTCAGTCTCTAAACTCCTCAAGGAACTAATAAAGAAGAGAGAACAAATGTGAATAGCATGTGTCACTGTCACTGTTTTACTACCAAGTAGAACAGCCTCTTCATTTCCGCCTTCTTAAGAAACATTCTAATCATTCTCAAGTGGGTGAGAACCCATTATCTTGTATTTTGAAACTATTCATAGGCATAAATCAGTACGAAAAATGTTTAGGAACTTAAAAGAAACAAAAGGTGGGGCTGGAGTGGTGGCTCAGAGGTTATGGCGCTTGCCTGGCATGGGAGTTTGAACCCCCCAGCACCATGTACACAACTAAGTGTCGGAGCAATGAAGGCTACGTGAAAAACTAAATAAAGCTGATTCTCTCACTCACTCTCTCTCTCACTCGCTGTCCCTCTCTTTAAAAAAAGAAAGAAAGAAACAAACAAACAAAAGGTAAGAGCAGAGGGCAACAAGAAGTCTTCCTGCTTGTCTGCACTGGGCTTAGAGCATTTCTGTTCTCTTAACCCATTTTTTCCCATCATCCCAGATGTGGAACACCTATAAAAAACTAATCTTGAGCAACAAATATACCACTTACAGTAATTTTGAAATAATTATTATATTTTAGAAGTCTACTCTTTTGAGAAAATAGGTGAATGATTAGAAAAATATATGTATTTCATATTTCATATTTATAGGTAACATTTTTTTTAAGAGAGAGGGACAGTGAGAGGGGGAGAGAGAGAATTTTATTTAGTTTTTCATTTGGCTTTCATTGCTCAGGCACTTCGCTGTTTACATGGTACAAACCCACATCCCTGCGCATGCAAGGCAAGCGCTGAAACTGCTGAGCCATCGCTCTAGCCCACATAAATATATTAAGAATATACATACATATAAGGGTTATATAAGCTCTATATTTTGATTCCAACTTATTTTAATGCAATTGTATCAATTTTGTCGAAATATTCACAAAATTGAAAACTTGAAACTTAATGAAGAAAGAGCATAAATTCCATTTTATCTCTAGCACCTAAAAATCAGCAAATATGATATGTTACCATATTATGTTGAAATTTAACCAAAATTTTTAAAGATTGGATAACCCATAGTTTGTAACAGCCTTTCTGGATATATACATATAAGCCTTAAATTCACTTTATGCTTTTTCCAGAGAAGAATAAATGAAACTGATTAAAGTTGCTTTCGAAGTGCAAAGTACTGTTCTAAGTGCTTTACAAATATCAACTCATTTAATATTCTTTTTTTTTTAAGAAAGAGAGGGACAGTGAGAGAGAGAGAGAATGAGAAGTGATTTTTATTTAGCTTTTTATTTGGCTTTCGTTGATCTGACACTTTGTTGGGTATGTGGTACTGGGGTTCGAACCCGTGTCTTCACTCATGCCAGGCAAACACCATAACTGTTGAGCCACTGCTTTAGCCCCCATTTAATATTCTTAATAGCTCTATGAGGCATGCACTATTATTAGTATCTTCTTACAAACAGGAAATAGAGACACAGATTTTGGGTAATTAGCCCAAGGTCACACTGCTAAGAAGGGAGGGAGCCAAGATTTGAACCAAACCACTGGCCTTTTTGTTGCCTTTTGTGGATACTTGTAAATATGAATCAAAAGGATATAATCAGCTGGGCTTGGTGGTACACACCTGTATCCCAGTGATTCAGGAGGCTGAAGCAGGAGGATTGCAAGTTTGAAGCCAGCCTCTGCAACTCAGTGGGACCCTGTCTCAAAAAATTAAAAGGCTGGGGATTGGTAGAGAGCCCCTGAATTAAATCCCTAATACTAGGAGGTAAGGGGAGCAGGATATAAAAGAAAAAACAGTATATAATCAATATTCAATACACAAGTATAAACCAATAAAAAGCCACAAGAGAATGTGATCTTTTAAAGTGGAAAATATACCCACGTAACAGAACTAAAATGACAATTACAATTAAACCACAGCTTGGTAATTACTAATGTCAAGAATGAATTTGGTTCTCAATACAGAAGAAATTTCTAAGAAATCTAGATTAATCTTTGTTTCCTCATGCAGAATCCCAAGCAATATCTTGTATTCAATTCTTATTCAAAAGAAGCAAAAGAATACTATTTTTATCTGAACAGTTAAGTAGTCATTCTTTCTTTAAGCTCTGAACTTTTAAGACAGAAATTTCTATGCATTTCTGAGTAAAAAGTGATCTTTTGCAGACTTGCTGCCTCCAGGTCTAGAATTAGGTATACAACATTATGCTTTTTCACAAGAAGGAACACTGAGGAGCAGAATATGAACATATACAAATATTTGCTTATATTTTCCAAAGGAAATGCTGAAAGGATAGACCAAAATCTAATCCAAATGGTTATTAATATGGAGTGAGGTAGGAGCATAGAATGAAGACAGAATATCAAATCTTCCCTCAATACTTTTAAAAATATATTTTTTTTACTTTTTCAATGTCTGTTTTACAGATTTAATAAAACAAATTAACAACAAAAACCCCAACTTCTTTCCTACTCTCCATGCCATCAAAAGAAAACATAATTCAGCTGCAATAGTAACACACCAGAAGTTAGTTTCTCAGGGGAATTTCTGCAGTGTTCTTCTGGACCTGAATCTCAAAGCCTTGTAATTAGAGGTCACAAGAGCTACACTGTTTAACCATGTACAATGAACATATACTCCTTACCCCAGAACTTTAAATTACTCATGATTCAACTGTATTTTGTGAAACTCAGAACACCAACTGCTTTTGTTTACAGTTTTATCATCAAATTCTACATATCATCGCCATCTTCTGAATCCCCCTAAATCAACATGCATATTTTCTTCCATTATTTCCACCATTACTTCAAAGAGCAGAATAAGTAAAATAAGGTCTATACCTAGATATAGCCTTTTAGCATTTTTATTACAAAAAAAGAAGATCTCTACGTGTTCTTTTAGTGTGAAGCTTGAGTACCTTCCTACCCCTGGAAAATACCTATCTACATTTTTAATAATTTCCTCCTCAATTTTTTAGATGTCTTTTAGAAATTGAGATAAAATTCATAAAACATAAAATTCACCATTTGAATCATTTTAAAGTGTACATTTCAGTAGTTTTTAGTACCTGGATGAGGCTGTGCAACCATCACTACTAATTCCAGAACACGCTCATCACCTACCCCATTAGTTGCTCCCTTTTATTTATGTATCTCCACCCCCTCTCCCCAAGCTGAGGATTAAACCCAGGGCCTCACCACTGACAAACATCTCCAGCACTTCTTATTTTTTTATGTTGAGACAGGGTTTCACTAAGTTGCCTAAACTGGCCTTGAACTTGTATTCCTCCTGTCTCAGCCTCCAGAGTAGCTGGGATTACATGTGTGTAACACAGTGATTGATTCCTTTTTAAGTTCTATTTTCTGAGATTCTTAATAGCAATCCTGTGGACCTTGTAGTTTGTTCTCTTATAATTTTAAACATTTTCCTCCTGTTTCCATCACATCTATATTCTGGAAGACTTTCTTGACTTTATTTTCTAGTCCTTCTATTGAAAAATATTTTTAAAAAATTTCAGCAATAATATTTTAATTTCAAATAGTTTTTTCTTGTTTCTTTTTCAAAACATTCTGAGTACATTAATAGGATAATTTTGTACAGTAGCTCAGAGTGCTGAGGGTAGAGATTCCAGGTAATGTCTCAATTTGAAGACCTAGATAGCTACTTGGGATATCACTACTCAGGTATAATGTCAAGTTTTGCACTAGACAACACCATGACTAAGTAAGACCTAGATGCTGAGTTAAGATTAGACTAAAAGTAGCGAAGAAGGGGATGAACTAATTGGTCTATTAGCCAAGGGTACAGGGTTCCTACAAAATAAAACTACTAGATATTAATCTTGGTTCTTTGAGAAAGGTTTTGTTGAATATCAAATCAATGGCAACTTTTAGTTTCTATGCAAATGATATCTGGTTACATGGCACATCATGTAATCGTTCAGGTAATGGTTTTATACATATTTTCAAAATAAGTAAAAAATAGAAAAGCACAGTAAAAGGGAGAGCTATATAGATAACGATGTATGCTTTTAACCCCTCTTAAACATTAATATCTGTTCAATATAGGCAATAAAAATGAGCTCATTTTTAGAATTATGTTGACATGTGGCCAAAATGAAGGACAGGAACACAGTGTATGTTGTGCCTATTATAATAATGTTTAAAATCTAGGCTTCAGTAGTTTTGGCTGAAATTTCTAAAATGAAAGGAAGAAGTTAATACTCATTAAAGAGTTAAACCCATGTATACATATTTTAAACCCATATGGTTTTGCTTGGCTCAATAAAGCAAACAAACTTTTTTGCTGATACAGTTTCAGGACAGAGGGAACAACATTTGAAGATTAACAATCACCTTATAATTTTATGTATATTTAGCTGACTGAGCTACATGTACCTGGGAAGATATGTTTTTGGATAAATCTCACTTATCTATTTTCATTTGCTTTATTCAAGTAAGACATCACCATAAAGATTTTGGTTAATCAGGATTACAATTTGTTAAGGTTTTAGCATAAAATATTTACCAAGAAACCCTAATTACCTACCTAAGCGATGAAATCCAAAGGTGAATCTTCTGGTTGGTGACTTTGAAGACAGCCACAAAGCAAGCAGGGTAAGTATGATGGCACTTAGATCAGTTAACATATGAAGTGCATCTGTCATAATTGCTAGGCTGTTTGCAATGTATCCACCTTGGAGTAAGGGAGACAGGGAAGAAGGAACAAGTTAATTAAAAAAAAAGTAAGCAATTAAACCTGAACTATTTATTTAACATTCTACAACACAAACTGTGAACTAAATCTTTGTCCTGTTATAATTAAATCAAAATATCCTCAATTTTATACAAAACATTGGATATGTACACAGCTGTTCTTCAGTATCCATGGAGAATTGGTTCCAGGACCCCCCCCCACTTGGATATCAAAATTCCTGCATGTTCAAGTCCCTCATATAAAATGATGTAGTATTTGCATATAACTTACACATATCCTCCTGTATACTCTAAATCATTATACTAAATTACTTATAACACCTAATACAATGTAAATATTTAAGTAGTTATACTGTAGCTGGGAGTGGTGGTACACATCTGTGATCTCAGTGACTTAGGAGGCAAAGGCTGGAGGATCACAAATTCAAGGCCATTATTAGCAATTTAGTGAGGCCCTGAGCAACTTAGTGAGACCCTGTTTCAAAATTAAAAATAAGTAAATAAATGAATAAATCAAAGGGCTTGGGGATGTAGCTCAGTGGAAAAGAGCCTCTAGATTCAATCCCCAGCACCAAAGACAAAACAAAACAGTTATGCTGTATTAATAGTGCATTATAGTTGTACATAATGTGATTTGTTGTCACATATTTGTAGATGCACAAAATACAGCAATATAATTTGGTCAATATCCGCCCACCCTCCCCTGCATCACTCTACCTCTCTCCTGTCCCCCGATCCCTTGCCTCTCTTATGGGTCCTATATTTTCCCTAAAATACCCAAGTACAGAGACATAATTCTCATACTTATGAAGAACATTTTTTATATACAAGACTATAGGATACACAGTGACATACTTACAAATTCTTGGAATGTTCCTTGCTTTATCTCAGTTCCAACATTTCCTCTTCTCACTTCCTATCATTTCTTGTTATTTTTCGATATATTCGACAATAGGATTAAGCATTTATGTTTTGTAAAGTCATGCAGTATAGCTTGTTCAAATATCTTATGCAGTATCTTGCAAATGTATCTCATAAATATTGACATAATGCATTTTTGTTCTATGGTTCTAATATATGAGTTTGTCTATCCCCCAAGCCTGGGTTTAGCATCAGCTGCTACAAATGAGGGAAAACATTCGGCCCTTGACTCTCTGGGTTTTGCTAACTTGGCTCATCATGATTTCTTCCATTGCCATCCATTGACCTTCAAAGTCTGCAATATCATTGTTTCTAATAGCTGAATAGAACTCTAATATATACACATACCAGAGCTTTTGGATCCATTTATCCAGTGAGGGGCATCTGGGTTGGTTCCATAATTTAGCTATTGTAAATTGAGCTGCTAAGAACATAGATTTTGCTGTGTTGCTGTAATGTGCCAATTCTAATTCCTCTGGAAAAATACCCAGAAGAGGGACAGCTGGGTGATATGGTGGATCCAACCCTAAATTTTTTTTTTTTTTAAAGAAAGAGGGACAGTGAGAGAGACAGAGAAAGTGAGAAACAACTTTATTTAGTTTTTCACATGGCCTTAGTTGCTCCAACACTTAGTTGTTTCCATGGTGCTGGGGTTTGAACCCGGGTCCTCGTGCTTGCCAGGCAAGCGCCGAAACCGCTGAGCCACGGCTCCAGCCCCCCAACCCTAATTTTTTGAGGAGTCTCCACATTGCTTTCCAGGGTGGCTATACCAGTCTGCAGTTCCACCAACATTGTGCTAGTGTGCCTATCTCTCCACAGCCCCTTCAGCATTTGTTATTGTTTATATTCTTCATCTCTGCCAGCCTGACTGGAATGGGGTGAAACCTTAATGTAGTTTTGATTTGCATTTTTCTGATTACCAGTGATTTAGAACACTTTCTCATGTATTCATTGGCTTGCTCAATTTATACTGAATGATTTACAAAGTAATGATAAGAAAAAAAAGTCTGTACATACTCAGCATAGATGTACATAAAAAATACTTTCAATCCAGTTGTTTCAATCTACGGATGAGAATCCATGGATATCAAGGGCCCACTATACAGATTTCTGTTGAGAAAGTCCAGTTCTATTAACTGATTCTCCAAGCAGTGAATGACTTTAAAAAAGTTAAGAACTGCTAAACTGGCAGCAAACATATATAGAGAAATGTATTTTAGCAATGCAGCTTTTGCTAATTCTAATATTTGTGAACTATTAACTAATGTCGGGGCTGGAGTGGTGGCTAGGCGGTTATAGCGCTTGACCAACATGTGAGAGTACATGGGTTCAAACCTCAGCACCCATGTACAGAACTGTTAGAGCAACAAAAGCCATGTGAAAAACTGAATAAAAAGTTGATTCTCTCTCTTTCACACACTGTCCTCCTCTCTTTAAAAAAAAAATAACTGTAATGTCTAAATATCACAACAAAGCTGAAGAGAAGATATCTGTTCATAGGTTGGATATTAAATGAAACTGAAGATACCCCAAAATTACAAAACACAAAAGATAAAAACTGATTCCTGCCAGGCATAGTGGCCCATGCCTGTAATCCTAGCAACTTGGAAGGCTGAGGTAGGAGGACCTTAAGTTTAAGGCCAGTCTTGACAAATGTCTCAAAATGAAAATGAAAAAGTGGGAGGGTGCTGGGGTACAGCCCAGTGGTAAAGTGCCACTGAGTTAAATCCCTAGTACCTCAACCCTCAAATGAACTGATTCCCTTGGATATGGATAGCAATATCTCAAAATAGCAGAAGAAAAGGTGGTATTTAGAAATACATTCTGATTGATGGCAATGAACTGGAAAAACAGTATACATGTGCTATGGTTTGAATATCCCTACCCCTTGGGAACTTAATTTGACCTTTGGGAGGTAATTAAGGTTAAACAAGGAAAAAAAAGAACTAGAGAGAAAAAGTTTAAATGAGGGCAGAGGCTGGTACCTACTTCAATGGAACTGTGGCTTTTACAAGAGGAGAAATCTGAGGACCCTCTATCTCACCATGTGATGCTTGGCACTGCTTTGGGACTCTGAAAATGACAGTACTAGATGTAGTCACCTGTTCTTGGATTTCCCAGTCTTTAACACAGGATAATTTATAAATTAGACTATGGTTCAGTTATAGCAACAGAAAGTGAACTAAGACAATAGGTGTTAAGGTTTGGTACTATCTGTGATTTCAGGTCACCACTGGGGATCTTAGACTATATCCCTCATGGATAAGAAGGGACTACTATATTTGAGTTAAAACTACATTTTAATTTTTCTTTTTTACTTTTCTCTCCTATATCCATCATTTTTACTCTACTCTGAGAGAGTACCTTAATTCATCTCCCAACTTTTCTATGGAGTTTAAGAAGTCTATTATATTGTTATTATTCAAAAGCTCTTTTCTTCACCCTCAATTTCTTTCTTAAAGCAGCCTGTTTGTTTCTTGGATACATGTACTTCTTTTGTCATTGAGGATACTAATTATATAATCATTATGATTATAAATGAATGGTTCTTGAACAGGTTGTAACTGGCTCTCCTTATTTTAGCCACTTTCACACACTTCCAGAGATAACTAGTATAACTAATTATGGGCCTAATTAGGATTCTCTAGTAGTTGTCAAATGTGGTCCTTGGGCAATAGGATGAGCATTACCTGGGATTTGTTAGACATTAAAAAGCTCACTTCCCTCCCAGGCCTACTTAATTAGAACCTTTGGGGATGGGACGCAGCACTGTGTCACGGGTGTCTGTGTAATTCTGATGTACAGAAAGTCTGAGAAACCACTAACTCTAGAGTAAACTTGGTTGGTTCTCAGCCTTCCACACTGCTGGCTTTGGAGCTGGCTTTCTTGGGTCTGTCAAGTCAGTTACCTCTTAATCTGTGTCCTTCCTAGTTTCCAAAATTTATGTTACCATTTTCTCCTTTCCAGTTTTCCCTGTATGGGTTTTTTTTTCTCCAAATCCCTTTACTGTGTTTAAGAGAGGCTTTGGGATACAGCAAAATAAGAAAAATGACTTCAATTTGCCATCCATACCTGGAAGTCTATGTTCACTTTTCAAGTGTTTTCGCTTCTAATAGAAATGTAGCTGTGAAAATAACTCTATTACCAATCCTATGAATATTTTAGTCCTCATCTAATCAGACAATTTCAAGTTTTTATTTTCGCTTTGATTTATAGCAGTCCACCCTTATCCTCTCAAGGAATACATCCCAAGATCCTTAGTAGATGCCTGGAATGTTGGATAGTACCAAACCCTGTGTATATTGTTTTTTCTTACACTTATCTTCCTATGATAAAGTTTAATTTATAAGTTAGGCAAAGATATTAACAACAATAATGATAAAATAGAACAATTATAACAATGTAGTGTAATAAAAGGTTATGTGTGGCTATTCTAAGACAAACGGATGATTCACATTCTGGGCAGGATGGAACAGGCTGGTATGAGACTTCATCACAATACTCAGAACAATGAACAATTTAAAACCTATGAATTGTTTATTTCTGGAATTTTCCATTTAATATTTTTGGGTTGTGGTTACTAAAATCATGGAAAGCAAAACCATAGAAAGTGAAACTGAGGATAATGGAGACTACAGTGCTCTTTTCTTGGACTCTGGGACATCTGTTTGCCTCTGAGTTCTTTTTTTTTTTTTTTTTTTTTAGAAACAACTTTATTTAGTTTTTCACATGGCCTTAGTTGCTCCAACACTCAGTTGTGTACATGGTGCTGGGGTTTGAACCCGGGTCCTCATGCTTGCCAGGCAAGCGCCGAAACCTCTGAGCCACCGCTCCAGCCCTGTGCCTCTGAGTTCTAAGTTAGAGTTTCTTAGGATTTGGGCTTTCTAGGTAATTTTATCCATTCCTGTGGTACCACATACTACATCTCTATCTACTTTGACCTCTCTTCTGAACCACAGACTCATCTAACAGTCCACTAGACATCTCTACTTGGCTATTCCACGTACATATAAAGGTTAACATATCTAAAATAATCCTTGAGTCCATGCCCAAATCTTGCTCTACATTCTATTCCTGCTTCAAAAATGATGCCTTTCCATACACTGAGCTGCTTAGGTGAAAAACTTCGGAATCATTCCTGACCCTTCTCTCTTCAATTCCCACATGCAAATCTGTATTACCACTAGACTGTTTCTCAATTAGTATGTTTTTCTATATGTACTCTAGTTTAAACCAAAGTTGCTTTTCTGGATCTCTGCAGCCGGTTACTTGCTCCTATTCATGTACCCTCCAATCCATTCCCCACATAATAGTCTTTTGAAAATGTAAATCTCATCACATCACTCTCCTACTTAAAGTCTTTCACTGGCTTCCCAGTGTACTTAGAATAAGAACTATACTCATCTCATTCAATGTGGCCTATCAGGACCTGTTTATCTGGTCCTCCTGCCTCTTTCCCACATGCTCACTACATTCCAGCCATACTGGCCTTCTTTTAAGTTTCTTTTAAAGAATTGAAGACTTTAGGACCTTTGTACATGTTGTTCTCTTTGCCTGGATAACTCCAAATATTCTTTTTTGGTTTAAATGTACCTGGCTCATGAATAAACTATGTTCCACTGGTTACTACGTCTTTTTTCTGTTTGTTTGTTTGCTTTTGGTACTAGGCATTGAACCCACTGAGTGATGTTATTGAATACCTACTTTGTGCCCATTGCTGTTCTAGGTTCTGGGAATTCAGCTTATATTTCAGTGCAAGCAGAAATATATTAAAACAAGTAAACGTACAAATAAGATAATCTCAGATGCTGAGGGCTTTGAAGGTTGGAGAGGGTAAGTAAAGAAGATGAGTGATTTCCTTTAGACAGAAAGAGGTCTCTCAGGTGTTTTCTGAGACGAGACAAGAATGACAAGAAATTAGCCAAGAGAAGATCTGGGCAAAGGAAATTCATGTAAAGTGGACCATGAAATTAGTTTAGTGTACCTGGGCATGAGTGAACAATTAGGATACAGCACTTAAAATTTTTGTTTCAATTATACATGTATTTGTACACGTGTATGTGTACCTGTAAATATGTATGCATGCATGCCTATGTAAGTCATAATGTTAAGTGTATTTCTTACAATTGAGATGTCAAAAAAAAATCACTTGGGAGAGGATATAACCAGTGTCAAGGTATGAAGAGTAGGGAAGAGCTATGAGAGTCTTGAGAAGAAAAAGATCAGTATGGCTGAAGTTAACACTCAGTAGGAGTGGTACGCAATGAGGTAGGAAATCTACACAATTTTTCTATGCGATGGTTTTAGCCAAGCTCTTTAAATCTGAACTTCCAATTGTGTTCTCATCATTGTTCATCATAAAAGATAACATGAGAGAATTAGCTCCTTGCTTTAATGTCATTGTGTAAACTGTCACTAAGAGAAGATGGCATAACAGTTGGCCGTCTGTATCTGCAGTTACTATATCCCTGGATTCAACCAAACATGGATGGAAAATATCAGGAGGGGGGACCCCGAAAAACCACACCTAACGCTGTGCACCTGTATTCAACATGCACAGACTTTTTTCTTAATTACTCTCTAAACAATACAACTATTTAGAGAGCATTTGCTTTGTATTCAGTACCATAAGTAATTTAAAGTGTACTGGAGAATGTATATATGTAAGTTTAATGCAAATAACTGCATCATTTTATATAAGGGACTTGAGCATCTTCAGACTTAGGTATTCAAGATGGGGGTCCTGGAACCAATTCCCCTTGGGTATGGAGGGGTGACTATACACTAACCTGACACTGAAAATAATCTCTAAGAATTTACCTTATAGTGAAAATGTATTATTTGCAATAATTTTTTAAAAATGAAAAGGAAGTTCATAGAACTGGTGGATCCCTCTGATTCATTTCAGAGTATCCTTATAATGAAAAATTTTCAAGTTAGTTGGCAGTATTGAATTTTACAAATCCCTTGGCTATTAATTCAAAAGGAAATGGTATAAAGAGACCAAGTAAGTCAAATGTAGAGAAAACAATCAAAAGCCTGGGACTGTGCATATGGCTCTTCCATTAGCCATCAAAGTAATCTCACAATTTATTCGACCTCTTTGGGTTTTCAGATTCCTATGTGTGTGTGATTAAAAAGGTAGAGCAGGTGCTCAATAATGTCCAGTAACACTAAGATTTGAGCCTACCTACTTTAAGAAATCATTTGCTACTTTTAACGTGGCAAAAATTAACCTGGCGTTTTATCATTTTTTTTAAAAGAGGAAGTTACACGATATACAAAGAAGATAATGCCAACTTTACAGTAAATGACAGGCGTTTGAAGAACTGGCAGAGTTATCTCAGGTTTATGTTGTACTTAAGCTGAACTGCCCTTTGGAATCTTGTGGCCTCTTCACATCATCAGATCAGTATCTTGACACATAACAAACTTCCTGAAAAGAAAGCTTAAACCTCAAAATAACCAACTACAGCCTGACAACGACTCTCCAGGCAAAGTAGACAGAAGGTGAGTTGGTAACACAACTCACCTACAAGTTCTCCAATCATGAAAAGCAAGTAAAGAACGGCGGCAATGGTCAACCTGGTTTTCACCTTTCTCTGCTTCAGTAACTCTCTCCGTTTGCTGCAGTTGTCACAGGGGTCCACCTTCAAACTCAGCTGACTGTTGGTCAAAGGTAAGTCCTGGTCCAATAACGAATCGTCGTCGGCCTGGAGGGCCGGGTGCGCCCCGTTGATAGGCCTTTCTGGGGCTTCAGAGTCATCGTCGGCCACCACGACTCGAAGTTTATTAAACCGAGAAAGCCCCTGGTCCCCCACGTCGTCCGAGAAGTCAAAGGCGCTGGTGTCATTTAAAAACAGCGGCGCGTCGTCCTTCCTCAGCAGAGATTTGAGGCGCTTCCACGCGCCGGAGCCGGCCATGGCAGAGGCTGTGCGGAACCGCTCGGTGCAGGCGGCCGGCCGGCGGCCCCTACTTCACGGGCGCGCCGGTCCCCGAGGGCAGTGCCGCGCGTCCCTCCCCATCCTGTGGAAAACGAAACACGTTACCAATTAAAGGCGCCCCAACGCTGCCCGCAAGTTCCGAAGCCGCTGCCGGTGGGGCGCAGGGCCGGCCCCGAAGCGCGGCCGGGGCTCCGCAAGGGGGCGGCGCACCTACCTGGGGCGCCGCCGCGGGGCCGCGGCTCATCTCCCCGCCCCCGGACGGCTCGGCCGGGCCGGCTCGCGCAGCTCCGCCGGGGGGCGCGGGGGAGCGGGGCCGTGCTCGCGCCTGCTGCGCCCCGCGCTGGAGGCCGGCTCCCGGGTCCGAAAGGCTCGGGGCCCGGCGCCGCGGCCGCCCCTCTCTCCGCCCTGCGCGAGGCCGCGCGCGTGCGCCGGGCGAGGCGCGCTAGGGAGGGGTCGGCGCGAGGACACGCAGGCCCGCCGCGCGGCGCTGGGCGCCTAGGGGTGCAGGGCGGGGCCGGAGGGCGCGCGCCTGGACCCCGCGCCTCGCACCTCCGGCTGCCGGCCGGGTTCCCGGCCCCTCGCGCTGCCTGCGCCCGGGCGGTGCTCCCGGGAGTTTGGGCTCGGGCTGCCCTTACACCTACCCCGGAGGCGTGTGTGCGCGCGGAGCCGGGGTCCTCCGGCCAAGTGGGTGGGTTCGAATGGTCCAGCCCCGGGCTGGGCGTTCCTAGCTGGAGTTTGGTCCACTCAAAATGTGTCTCTGCAATATCGGGTCGGATCTTGGTGGTGGATGCTCAGCAGTAAACAAATTAAGTGCTCTCCCACTAGGTGGGCCAAGCAGCTTTCCAAAGCTCGCAGTGTTGCCTGTGTGGTAAGTTGGCAAAATTCGCTGCACAGCCAGGTCACCTAGACGGGGAAAGGCTATATGGTAGCTGTTGTGTCCTGCCCTTATATTTACTATATTTTTTCCCCAGCAAATATTTGTTGTCCTCTTGTGTGATTACTATCATGATCCTTTTACCAGGTATTAAAATATACACAACCCAAGCACAGAAAATCTAGTACCTGTTTGGCCTTTGGTTCTGTTTAGCAAGTAAAATAATAAGTTCTGGGTAGTAGTTTCTGATTTAAACCTGTTTTAATGGCAAAATGGAAAGACTAATCTCCCCATTGCCCCACAAAGCCTTAAAGACTCGAAATCCCGAAATGTAGGGTTTTTTTTTGTTTTTGTTTTTGTTTTTTTGGTGTGTGTGTGTGTGTAGGTTCTAGGGCTTCAGTAGATCCTTTAAATGCAAAATTTTGTAAGTGTATGTGTTTTCTCTAGCTTTCATCGTTTTCTCAAATGGACCTAAGACTGAAGTTTAAAAACAACACTGCTAGGAGAATTCATTTTATAGATCAAACTCCTAGCTTCTACTTGGGATAAAATTTTAAGGCAAACTCCTGTTTATCCAGTGTTTATGCAGGTTTTTTTTTCTCAACCGTGTTTATGACTTACCAAACTACAAGTCTCAAAAAATACAATAAAAAGTCACATGAAACATTTTTCTGCTGAAGAGTCAGAGGACACCTTAGAATCTTGTATGTCTCAAGAGCAAGAGTACCAACTGCTTTGGGACTCCACAGCAATCCCTCACTTTTTTTTTTTTTAAGAGAGAGGGACAGTGAGAGAGAGAGATAATCAATTTTTATTTAGTTTTTCATGTGGCTTTCATTGCTCCAACACATTGTTGTGTATGCGGTGCTGGGGTTGGAGCCCACATACTACCTATGCCAGGCATGCACCTGGCATAAGCACCTGGCTATGGCAAGACCATAACCACTGAGCCACTGCTCCAGCCCCCAATCCCTTCCTTTTTGAATGCTTACCACATTCTCACAGAATTATGGTCATGGAATCAAGTTGTAAAACCTGGATCAGAGCTTCCATGGTTTCCAAACCAGGAAGAAAAGGGTACTGTCTGAAATTTCACTAACCAGGATGGTCTGGTCTTAATCTGCTAAAGGAAGAGAGCTTCCTGGGGATTGTTTTTCTTGCCCCAAATATCTTAATCCACCCAATTTTGGGAGTAAGATTTTGTAAAAAAGTTTCACTTTGTTTTGTGAGATTTTGTCTGAAGTGTTGCTAATGAGAGATACAGATGAATAAAGTTAATATTTCAGGAGTGTCATCACACTCTAGTATAACTTCTTCAAATGACATTTCATTTCAGGAAAGGGAATGGATGTTTTCAAGAAAAGTTGAGGCAAGAATATGGGCTGTTTTGTGTGCTAAGATAAGCTTTGTTGAGGAGGGCTGCAGGTCCGCACCCCACATTGTTTTTGCTCTGTTGGCAACTGGGTCCTGGAGAGAGTGCTGAAAGGACAAGGTAACTGTAGATGGTGATTTTAAGATAGAGCCAACAGTTCTGTGATAACTCTGTCCCTTAAGAAGTGCAGTTTAATTCCCTTCCTCTTCTGGTGTGTGTGCTGCACTTAATAATAGTGTGTGACCTATAATGGACAGAATATGGCAAAAGTGACTGTGACTTACAAGCCTAGGTCATAAAAGACATTGCAGATGCCTCCTTATTCTCATTCTTGGATCTCTTGCACTGGGAACAGCCAGCTACAATGTCATGAGGAACTCTAGCCCCACGAAAAGGCCTAGGTAAGGGGGGACTGAGGCCTCCAAAGAGCCTTGTGAGTGAACCATGTTGGAGGTGGACACTCCAGCCCAGCAAAGCCATCAGAAGACTTCAGCCTGGGCAATGTTGACCGAAACCTCACGTGAGATCCTGGGCCAGAACCATCTAGCCATGAGATGATAAAATGTTTATTGTTTTAAAATAATAAGTTTTAGAGTAATTTGTTATACTGCAGTAGATAACTAATATACTATATATCAATCTTCCTCTACACCAGAAAAGATACTTGTTATTTAATTACATGGACTCTTGTTTCTAAGCCCACTCTAAGACTAATGGCATGATTTTTTTACCCTTGAACTTTAAAATGGACTAAACAGACTCCTGTGAATAGACTTGGAAGGTAATCACCATTTGCAAACTTATTTCTGTGTATTCAGAGTTTGTAACAATAGACAATGAATTTCTGAAACATGACCTACTTATAATCTCAGCACTGCCTGAAATTCTGCTAGCTATTTCTCAGTATGCATTCTTTTATAAGAGACTTCATACTTCTTCACAGTCTGAAGAATTTTTTTTTTTTTGGCCTGGAAGATGGAAAATAATTTCCAACAATTTACTTAAGCAGGTGACCCATAATATGCAGATTGTTTAAGTAATAGCAGAGGCCTATGAATTGATAGACACAATATCCTATGTCAAAATGTGTTTTCTGGTCCAGATACCTCTTGGAAAAAAACAGACAATACTAAACACAATGTCACAGCTGACATTTACTTAAGACTTGTTTATGTACCAGGCACTATGCAGGGGACTTATATTAGTTCAATCTTTCTTACAACATCACTAGGAAGAAGTTAGTGATTAAAAACACTTGAAAGTCTTGCTGCTTGTGTTTGAATCCTGACTTCACCGTTCACTGTCATATGATCTCTGGCAAACTAACCTCTTTGTGCTTCAGTGTTTTTTACATATCAAATGGGAATGATAATGGTACCCTCTTTACAGTGCCATGGTAAAGACTAAATAAGATAGTAAAGCATGTAAGAGAACACATAGCTTCTAGCACATAGGAAGTGCTCACTCAATGCCAGCTCTTACTGTAGATGAGACAGTCTGAGAACGGACAGAGCAGGAACTCAAGTGAAAATCAGTTTGGTTTCAGAGCACAACTCTTAATTTACTACACTGTCTCCCTCACTTTTCTTTTTGCACACACATGGAATAATCTGCAGAAAAGCATCTAGACTCCTGGAAGCAAGCACACTGGGAACAATCCCTGTTTCACTTATGAAGGATTTGTCAGCAATTAAGAGACCTCACTGCCATCCTGTGAAATCCTCCTGAAATGAGTGGGAGAAAAAGTAGAAGAAAAGTTTTTTAAGAATTGAAATATGTGAAAAGGTGCCACTTGGTGGACAAGTGCACATGCTGCATATTCCCTATCCTACGAACGCCTTTCTCTCTCAGAGTGTGTGTGCTGTAGACATTTCCATAGGATATTGTGGACTCTGTCTCCTTATCCCTTCCAGGCAGGGATGGAAGCAGCTGGACATGTATGAACAAGGGTTAGTGATGTGTTACACAACTATGGCATGTGTCTCTGTGGGCTACTCTGTTAATGGTTTCAGGTTAACCCCAGCTGCAAGTGAGGAGCCAGAAAGGACCCAGAAAAGATAAGAAAATTGCCCAAGAAAGCCCCCTTCTAGGACAGATAAGAAGTAAGGGAGAAGGTACCTGCCCAAGAGCCCATCTACCTTGTCAGGCAAACCAATCTGTAAGCCAAAACTCTCAATAAAGTTCATTGCTTTCATATTTGTGCATTTTTTCCCATTAGTTGTTTTTACATTTATAAAGGGGGCGGAGAGAGAGTCAATTTTATTTATTTGTCATCTGGTTTTTGTTTTTCCAACACTTAGTTGCATATGTGGGACTGGGGTTCAAATGTGGGTCTTTGCACATGCCAGGCAAGCACTCTACCTGTTTTCCCTTAGTTTATGTGTTCTTTATTTTTATTATTTTTGATTTTTAAAAACTCACTACTTTACCCTAGTGGTCTTCAGTTTTGGGAAGACTGCCAAGTATCCAGATTGGTAATTGGCAACTGTTTTAGTCAGCTTTTTTGCTGCGGTGGTCCACAGACCTGACAAAAATAATAATGAAAGGAGGAAAAGTTGATTTTGAGGTTCACAGTTTCAGAGGTCTTAGTCCATACACAGCTGACTCCATTGTTTGGAGTATAAGGTGAGGTAAAACATCTTGTAAGAGGAGAGTGGCACCAGGAAAGAGAGAGGGGGCACTCCCTTCACCACAGATAAAATATAAACCCCAAAGGCACACCCTCAGGCACCCACCTCCTTTAGCCATGCCCTACC
Source organism: Aplodontia rufa (assembly GCA_004027875.1). Classification (NCBI taxonomy): domain Eukaryota; kingdom Metazoa; phylum Chordata; class Mammalia; order Rodentia; family Aplodontiidae; genus Aplodontia; species Aplodontia rufa. The sequence continues at coordinate 6,625 of PVKS010003782.1, read as the reverse complement.
TGCCTATAGTTGCCACTGGTTAATCCTTATCAGGGGATTAATTCACTGATTGGGTTAAGGCTGTCATAATCCAATCATTTCACCTCTAAACCTTCTTGCATTGTCTTACACTTGAGCTTTTGTTTCCCTTAGTTTTAAAAGAAAACATATCTATATATTTTTCTAACCATGTCTTGGTGAAATTAGAACAGAAATCCCAGAGGAGACAGGGGTTTAGGGAGTATGCATATAACTCTGGAGTCCAGAGAGGGTGGTTGGGCTGGAGAGCTTGAAGATGAGGGCGGAAGACAGACTTCAGAGTATTTCACTATAGATAAAAGTATCGCATGAGAACTTGAAGAACCTGGAAGCTTCTAATTTTGTCATCTCTTTGCTATGACCTGTAGTCATAGCATGGTATTACTGAGCTCATTTTCTTGTCTATAAAAGTGGAAAATATTTGTCCTACCTATTTCACAGGAACGCTGCAATAATCAAATGAGATTTTAGTATGGGAATGCATCCCCTTGCCAACGTTATTGGAGAAGAGTTATTAGAGATCGCATCACCAGAACTAAACTACAAAGCAAGGAAGGACATGGGCAATGCTAGTTGTTAAGAATCCTCCACTTAGGACTGTGAACCTCAGTCCTTGGCTCATTAGTGGCACATTCTGACTCATTTAGAATTCTAGATAATCACCACATATTTCTGTGACCATCACCTCATTTTTATCCTGAGTTGATTTTGTATTCATAGCACCTAATGCCATACTCATAGCAGGAGCACTATAAATGCTCATGAATTAATACATGAAAGTGTTCAGAGCATTCAATAACTTTAAATTCCTCTCTAACATAAAAACTTATGTTTTTAAAAAAGAATGTTGGTGTATAAAGGTCATTTCTAACAATCTTTCAGTGGTGAGATCCATGTGTCTCATAATGATTGGTGATTATGAATTCATTAGTAGTTTATATTTATCCCTGATCTATTTCAAAGGACATTATAACATTCATGAATTAAGCCTAGACAAAGAAGCAACTGCAGACAAAGTGGCTCTTTTGTGGTTTCTAACAACTGGTAGTTTTAAACAATGAAGGTCTTTGTGTAAACTCACTACAGAAGTTTCATGAGGATTAATTAGATTAAAATCTGCAAAGTGCTTTGAGCTTTTCCCAGAATTCCATTATAAATGAAGGTGGCATTACTTTTTTTTTTTTTCCAAATGAGTATTTTTGTGTTGGTGCTCTTAGAATCAAATGTAACAGGTTCACCTGCTATTTAGCTGCCTGTGTCCCCTAAAGCAAAAACAAAAATAACTGAAGCTTAAAATAAACCTGTTACCTTTAATGGTTTTGAGATGACGGCAGGACCACACCTGACTGAGCAGAATTTACTACCTTAATCACAAAGATCTTAGTGTACATTTACAATACACAATAATGCTTCATAATCCCTATGCCAGGTGGTAATTAGATATAAATTACTGTAATTATTACAGCTATTTTATACTGACCAGCAAAGTTTTGTTTTCCTTTGTTAATTATATTTTTAACAATTTACATTCTGCTCACTTACAAATAGTGTTTAAGGCAGCCTTTCCTTTAATGGTTTTCCCTATCTCTACACAATGTAAATGCTGAAAGTTTTTCCTGGTGCCATGTACTGTTCAATCCTTGTTGTATGAATAGAAACACATACAGACACTAGATTAAAGATGGAAATTTATAATTAAGATCTGACAGCTGAGGTTCCTTGGGGACCCCCTCCTCCTTAAATCTCTTGCCCTCCTCTCATCCTAATCCTGTCCTCAGTGACCCATGCTGTCCTCTTCCCCCAGAAGAAGCAGCTATGAATATTCTGAGTAGTAGGCTTGAGGCAGCAGAAACACAGGAGTAGGCCAAGGCAAGGTTTGGGGAACAGTAGGATAAGAGGCCGATTGTCTACACAATGGAACCTATCTGGCTGGTGGCCAACCTGGTTTGCTTGGGGCTGACAGGGTTTCCAGGGACTTGGGACTTTCAGTTTACTGGGATGAGTTTACCTGGCAACGAGAATAGATTCTGAAACCCTGATATTGATTCTTTGTGGGGTAGAGAGAAAATTTACCTAGGAAAGACACCTTGTTCCTTTGGGCCCTGCAGCATACTGGGCTGGGTGTCCTCAGGGAACGCTGGAGGTGACTCCTATTATGTTGAAAGGAAGAAGTCAGAGGTGTCTAAGAGAAAGGCCAGCTCTGCTCAGGTAGCATGCCTGCGGCACATGGACCCTGTTTAGAGGCATCAAGGTCCCAGGTCAGCTCTGCAATTTTGTAGGTGTGCTACCAGTACTTGCAGATAAGATTGGAGAAACCAATGTGTGCTAAACTATAGACAACTGCTGCTGTAACTCACATCTTATTTGTCCTGAGGGATATAATTTTCATGTTGTGCTAGAAGCTGCCTTCAAGGAACAAACTAAATTACCTTAGCATTAGAACAAGGGTGACTAAGAGGTTTAAAGAATATTCGAACTGCATCATTTTTCCTTGCTGGAATGCTCAGCATCATCCTTTGACCAACTCCTGTTTAGCCTTCAGGTCTTAACCCCCACACCTGTGGATTCTGCTCAGCCACCACCCCCCCTGCTTCCCTCCCTCATTCCATCTTTCTGTATCCTCTTCTTTCCTCCTCCCTCCCTCTCTCTCTCTTTCCTTTTCTTCAACAAATATTTGCATGCCTCACGTACATGTGGAGAGCAGGCTGTGCCCTCCCTGTTGTTAGAACAGCAACTTTCAGGCTGTCAGCAGCCCTGAGTTACTTCATTTTATAAAGCAGCAGTTTGCCCAGAGTTCTAACTGTGCTAATAAAAAATGATCATCTGTGAACTTAAATCAGAAGTACATGGATTTATGGATATATCAAATTTATATCAGGGAAACTAGGACTGTAAACTTTCAGATACACCAGACCACCAAATCATGCACTTCCTCATCTGAAACATGTCAAAGGAGAGGCACCTAAGACAGTAGTACAGCAACACACAAGACCTGTGGTCTTATCAGACCATCTGAGGAACCTGAGGACCACCAGTAGCAGATACCTGACTGTTCCCAGGAGGCTTCAGCTCAGCTCAATCTCCCTGCTTGACATGGCCCACTTTGCAACTGCCTACAGTCTGGATCCCCGCCTAGAACAAGTTTGGGCCCTGAACAACTCTGACCCTGAACAAGTTCTTCAAGTCTGTTTCATAATCTCATCTGATCACCTGCAGTGACGCTTTCACATTTGTATCTGTTCTCTGCCTTTGTCCTCAGTGCAGCCTCTTGAAACCCTGTGCTCACTGTTAACCCTTTCGTAACCCTTCTACAACCTCTATATCATTGTGTAAAGTGTGACATGTGACTTGAGTGTTGTAGATACCAGTGATTACAATTGGAATGGAATAAAGGAACTTGTGATTGCCTTGGTTTCAACACTAAGTAAACCAGGAGTATTTCAGTGGATAAAAGCCAATGAAAGGGATGTTTATAGGTATTAAATAAATCCGACATTTTGGAAAGACACAGAAGTGTCTGATCTACCAAGCTCACTCACATGCCAGTCATTAAGCCCATCACTGGAGCTATAAAGAATAAGAGAAAACCTAGATGACATCCCACCACTCAGTGGCTGTGCATACACATCACAAATTCTAAATCTTCATCAGGATTTTTTCCTAGACTAAATGCCAACTGTTGACATATATATACGTATATGTATATATAATTTTTGAGATGGGATCTTGCTATGTTGCCCATGTTGCCCTTGAACTCTTGGGCTGAAGAGATCCTTCTACCACTTGAGCCTCTCTAGTAGCTGGAACTACAGGTACTTGCCCCTGTCTGGCTATCTGTATGTAATTTTTAAAATGAAAGTAGAAAATAATATATCCTTTTTTCTCAGTTGAATTTTAGTTTAATGTTCCTGGAAAAGTACCCCCAACCCTCCATAAGATGAAGTCTGCCGATAACCAACCCCATCCAATGTATAGAGATTGTTATAATCTAGGGCAGGAAATTCACTTACTGCTACTTCAGCTGCCTTTAGTCCTGCCCCCTGTTTAGTCCTGAATTGTGACCTCAAAGCTCAGAGTCCTGTCTTCAATTTATAAATAGTTCAGATATTTTTATCCCAAAGAGCATTGCTTTGCACTTATTCTCATAAAAGCTCGTTTGTCAGTTGTCTGACCACATAGTCAGATCTCTAGGCTCTTCTGGCTATCTAGGGATTGGAAAACTTTTTCTATAAAAGGACAGATAGTGAATAATTTCAGTTTTGTGGCAGTATCCTGTGTTGGTGACAGTTTCTCTCCCATTGTAGTATGAAAACAGTCATAGGAGATAGTAAACCAATGCGGGACCCTGTGTTCCACATAAAACCTTATTTATAGAAATGGACATAAATTTCATATTTGTTTACTTTTTAATAAACTATTAGTTTCCTTTCTGTTTTTTTTTTCAACCATTTAAAAATGTAAATACCATTCTGGGTTTGCAGGGTGTATTAAAAACAGACAGAGGCTCGATTTGACTCTAGGGGTAGTTCCCTGACCCTGATCTAGATTCATCCCTATTTAGAAATGTCAACAGATTTTTTTTTGTGTGTGTGTGTGCTGGAGATTGACTCCAGAGGGGCTTAATTTTTTATTTTGAGACAGGGTCTCACAAAATTGTTTAGGGCCTCACTAAGTTGCTGAGGCTGGCCTCAAGCTTGTGATCCTCCTGCCTCAGCCTCCCAAGTCTCTGGGAGTACAGGTATACACCATCATGCCCAGGCAGATCTTACTGCCAGTCTCTCCCCCAGATGATTTACACCTGTGTATATGAGTGCCTTCCTATCATAGTCATCTGAAGATTCAGGTTCTTTATTTGGTTTCATTAATTTGGACTCCTGGAAATACTATGAAGGCAGCAGTGTTGAGACTGCCAATGTCTCGACTTAGGTGGGACTGCAGCTGGGTTCCCATCACCAACTAGAACACTGTTTCTGGCTGCTCCATCTCTTAGTAGTTTCCTGTTAAAATACACTAGGCCTTTCAAAATGGAGAGAGTTGTGTCTCCATCCTCCCTATCCTCCACCCTTAGCTCAGGCATCTGGCCTCTGCTCTGTGAGCTGCAGTCACACTGAACTGGTGCTGTGTGGGGCTCTGATGGTAGCTCTCTTCAAGTGTAGTTTATTTATTTGGAAGGCTCCTGTTTGTTTAATTCTAAGTAAGCCACTCTTCCCCCTTAACACTCATCACACCCCAAATCTAGATGAGCCCCTTGGTTACATGTACTTGTGTCTCACTTTGTAATTTTATCTTTGTTAGTGGCATTGTTTGACTAACGGGGACAGAGAACTGTCTTTTCTTGCCACTCTATCTCTTGCTTCTGGCATTGTGCATATCACATGACAGGTGCTCAAAAAGCACCTAGTAGGCCTCAACCTATTAGCTGGGTTGTTGGTGCTCATGATTGTCTATTCATCTTATGAGCACAATGAACTTGGATGAATTACAAGATCTCTTCGAGTCTGTTTCCTTGTATATAAAAGGGAGATAATGACCAGTGTCATTAGGTTATGTTGATTAAAATCAGGTAACGTGGGGCTGGAGCGGTGGCTCAGTCGCTACAATGCTTGACTAGTATGTGCGAGTATGGCTGTTCAGAAACGCCAGCACCATATACACAGTGAAGCTTTGGAGCAATGAAAGCCACAAGAAAAACTAAATAAAATTGATTCTCTCTTTTTCTCTCTCCCTCTGTCTTTAAAAAAATAAACTAATGCATGGAAAACAAAATAAAATTGATTCTCTCTTTATTTCTCATTGCCCCTCTCTCTTTAAAAAAATAAACTAATGTTAGTCCCCTACCTCCCACTTCCTCTCATAGATGCCAAAGTCATGGTTGCTTGATGATTAAGTGCAACTTGCCCAGATTCCCCAAGCACACAGGACTCCACCTTACTGATGAGAACTGTGCTGTATTTACTCAGAAATACAGAATTAGAAATGTGACCACCATGCCCTCATACGTCTGCTGCCTTCCCAGGAACGGTTACTTGGGTCCTCTAGAATCCTGTGGCACCGATGAAATCAACAGGCCCACCCATTGTTTTTGCTTCGGAGCTGGTTCCGAATTGCCTCACAGAACATTCCAATCTCATGCAACTTTTTTTTTTTTATTGTTGGCCTCTCCTTTGGAAACCCATCAAAGCTTTTCTTAAGGTCTCCAGGAGAATAATATTAAGTACATCTTTATCTATATATTGTTTAGTTCCTCAAAATTAAATTAATTGATCAAACTTGGTCCTTAAAGATACCATCCTTTTCTAAAATTATTTTTTAAGTGGTAAGCTTACCTACTCCATAAGTGAGCTATAACTTTCCAGGTTCCCTTTTTGTCATTTTAAAAATAATAATAAAAATTGTCATGTAATAAAGATTAGAAGATTTTGAACTCACTATGTTAAGAACTTAATACATTATTTAATGTAAACCTTATAAAAATCTTGCAGAATAGACATGATTATTGCTATTTTGTACATGGGACAAATGAAATTTTATAAATAATTTGTTCCAAGTCATACAATTAGAAAACATTTGAACCAAGATTCACAAGTTTGTCTGAGCCAAGTGCCCA
>PVKS010003781.1:8444-100233 GCA_004027875.1 Aplodontia rufa | reverse complement strand
AGCCTTCGAAGGTAAATGGATGGCTATGGAAGAGATCATGATGAGTAAAATCAGCTTAACCCAGAGATCTAAGGGTCGATTGTCTCCACTCATCTGTGGAGGTGGGGACTAGACCCTGGACAATGAGAAAGTTGGTCTAGAAACATGAGTTAAATCCAGATAAGATGTAATGCTTTACAATCTAATACTTTTTTTAGAGTTACAGTGGGAAGGAGAAGGGAGGGATAAGGGAGGGTAATTGGGGGGGCACTCCTGGGGATAAATGCAATATCCAGAATATATACACATTTTATATTATTCTGTTAAAATCTTGTAAGGTTGCTCAAAAATAAAAAAAAATAAAAAAATAAAATAGTGCTTGTGTTCCACAAGGCACTTCATTTCTATAAGTTAAACCTCAAAAGAAATTACTGAAAATATAAATATGTGCAGTTTTCTTATGGAGCCCTGGATCCTGTTGTTGTGCAAGTTTCCTATGCAGTTTATCACTTTCTTCTTAGAGATTAAAAGACCAGATAGGCCTATCTAAGACACGATTTTCCCTGAGCGAACAGGCAGGAGGGACTTCTGAGAGCCTCGTAATTCTGCTTCTAAAATCACCAAAAATATGTATGTTGGTCAGAAATTGGATTTTAAGAATATTAGCAAAATAAAAATGACTTCAATATGGATGGATCAGAGGTCAGTTCTGTACTGTGGGTTCATTTGGAATATTAAACCCATCACTTACTGCACATAACTTGTGATAACCAGGGCCTTCTAGACTTTCTACCTACTTTTTAAAATAATATTTTCTAAACAGTAGTATCATTTATAATGTCAATAATAGGATCATGTAAATTTTGAAAAAAATTAGATAAGATATATGAAATTTTTATTAAAAACTAATTTTTATTTTTAATATATGTATGAGACTTACATTTGAGCTACCAGAATAAAGGCATTCCTATATTACACTCTTCTATGAAACCTCTAAGAGCTGTAAAATGCATGATGCTTCAATAAGGATTTTTCTATTAAAAAAAATGAAAAACTAACTTAATGGAAATCTTCTGTCTATAAATAGTTAACAAGGAGAGTGATATTTGGACCAATTTGTGACCTGATACCTAAACTAGATCCCTGTGTGTGTGTGTGTGTGTGTGTAGTGTGTACATATGTATATGTGCATACGTATCTACATCTATATAGACCCACATATATACACAGAATATTTATACATAAATATATGCATATATGCACACATGTGTGAGTGTGTATGTTGGTATCTACATCTGCAGATGAATTGCCTTCTATTTATTTTAGTATATACAAAACTAGACAGTACAGATCTAAAACAGCTTTGACCCTAAACAACTGGTGATTTCTCATCTTTTTGAGAAAACCTGCTTAATTTGAAGATGCTACAGAAAATTATGTGGGCCTTATCCCACACTATAAAGATAGTGGACCAAACAGGGAACTAGGAAACATTCACAAGAACAAAGCTATAAGAATGAGGGAGGGAAGGGGACAGGCAGGGTCACATTGGTGGTCATGGAACATTGAAGAGGTTTACAAAAATACAAGATAATCAAAAACAAAAGCTTATGAAGGAATACTTCACTTTGTTTTACACTGACTTCTGTTCCATCAGAAAAGCTCAGAGGAAGGGCTAGAGTGGTGGATCAGTGGTTACAGCGTTTTCCTGGCATGAGCAGGTATGTGATTCGAACTCCAGCACCATGTACAAAAAGAAGTTTTGGAGCAATGACGATCACGTGAAAAACTATATAAAATTGATCTCTTTATCCCTCTCTCTTTCTCTTAAAAAAAAATGAAATGAAAATAGAAAAGCTCAAAGGATTGAATACATGATGGTATACACATTGGCTTAGAGCAAATGAGGTAAGAAAGTATTCTGACAAATATATTTTTTTCTTGTTTTAGACTTCAGCAAAAAGCTGATCCCCACAATTCATTTGCTCTCATTCAAAAACAAGCCCAAATCAGAAAGGATTCTGCATCAAAACCAGATAAAGATACAATAACATAAAAGAATGAAAAAAATGCAACAAACTAAAATAAACATTCTCTTAGGCTGAAAAATAGTAAGATTTTTAAAAAATCCATATGAATGATATCAGAGAAATATTTAAAACCTTGGCTTTTTTGGACAAGATATTAAAGAGGAGATAAGTAATAAAGTAATACAAAAGGAAATAAAAATAGATGCTCAAAAATAAGCTGATAAAAGGAAACAAAAAGAAACAAAAGCAAGAATAGACACAAATATTAGCTTATCAATAGCAAGAACTATAAGCCACGACTGAAAAATGTAGACTTGGTCATAGAAACAGAGTTGAGGAAAATGAGTCAATATATTCAAATATCCAATAGCACTGGGCCCTTTCAAATATCTTAGCTTTACCTAAAAAAGCAAATTTCTACTACTGACCAGATTTGTAGAGAAACTCGAGAAGGCCAAGGACAAACTTGACAATAAGGTGGTGGATTCGAAGGTTTCAGTTCAAAGTAGATATAATGAGATTCAAATATTTACTTATATTTTGCAAAAGGCAAATAAAATAAAAAATTTTTTACAACTTATGTGATTTTTCTCATATATTTCCCAAGTTATTGGACAATAGTGAAAGGATAACTTCGCAATTCATCTTCTCACTGCCTCTTCTGGTATATCCAGGCTCTTCAGTTGTAAACAGGCCCTTTCAGATTTTGCTGCTTCATTCCATCAGGTCCTTCTTAAGATGCCATCTTGCTCTGCGGATCTTACTGCTCTTCCTGAGGATGAGAAACAGGGCCTCATATTCACATGAGAATCCCTCAGCTACTCTCTGCATCCTTGTTCTCTTTCATGATGATTGGTTTTATCTGATTATAGGGCAGGGAAACTACACAGAGTCTAAGTGGGAAGCACTTGAATTTGTTTACAATTTCAATCTCCAGATCAAGGGAAGAAAGAGTCTGCCTTGGGTCCTAGCTACATCTGGGGTGAGGATCCATTGAGCTAAGGAGAAGGACAACATGGACCCATGGTCTCACATCCTAAAACATATTTTGGGTACACTGGATTCCCGAATCCCTACTCTAATTAACCCTGTGGCCATTCTTAAGCTGTGCACAAACCTCTCTTCCTAGTCTATATCTCTTTTGTATGTAGCTAGCTTTGATTTAAAGGTGGGTACATAGTCAGTGCTTACTGCTACTTGTGTAATCTCCTATCCTCTCCTGATGAGTGTAGGCGAAACCTGTAATTGCTTCTAATCAACAGACTATGGCAAAGGTAATAGGATGCCACTCTTGTGACTGCATTATATTATATGGCAAAGGTGATGGCATGGCTTGCTCATGGTTATATTGTATGATACTATAGTCATTAAGCTCATAACAATACTTCAGTCAACAATGTGTCATATGTAAAATGGTGACTCCACAAGATTTTATCATTGAGAGAGGCTTTAACTGGTTTAGCTTGTGTAAATACAGGGTATGATGCTCACATGACATAATCACCTAACATTTCAGAACTTATTGTGTCAATGCATAGTAGTATATGCAGACAGTCCATGACTTATAACAGTTCAGTTTATAATTTTTTTAACTTTATGATAAGTTTATTGGAATAATAAATGTAGTTTTTACTTATGATAGGCTTGTTGGCAAATACTCCCTCATAAGTCAAGAAACATCAACATTATATCAGATTTGGTCTTGCTACCTGACTTAAGATAGACTCCTTCATGAGTCTTGGTTGCCTTGGAATTAGGAAGCCATGAATCCTATACCCATGAGGAAATGAATTTTTCCAGCATTCTGGGAGAGTTTCTCAGTGTCCTTTCCAATTCAGTCCTCCAGATGAGAATTCTGCCAGCTGACACAGGAGCCTTGTTGACCCTACTCAGAACATCCAGATAAACTGCCTTGACATCTGGATCCAAGGAAACTGTTAAATTATATATTGATATTTTAAGTCATTGAGCGTGTGCTATTTTTTGTTCAACATAGACAATTCACATTGTACCCTAAGTCTAGGGAGTGTGAGGAAGATGTCTGGAAGAACTGAGTGCTGTTTAGACATGTGTGCTACTGTGGCCCCAGGCATTGTATAAGGCTCCTTGAAGTATGTGATAAAGTAATGATGGTGGGCAGAGAGTGTAAATAAACAGGCAGACAGGTTGGCAGTGGCTACTTGTGTATTGAAATTTTTTAATCAGGCATTAAATTGAGTGTTACTTAATCACTGAGTCACATCTCCAGTATTTTTTAATAGTTTGTCTGTGTTTATTTATTTATTCGAGACAGGGTCTTTCTGAGTCCTTAGGGACTTGCTAAGTTGCTGAGGTTGGTCTTGAACTTGTAACTCCCACCTCAGCCTCCTGAGTACCTGGGATTACAGTCATGTGCCACTGCATCCAGCTTGACATGGTTTAATAGAGAATTCAGAAGAACGCTACAACTAAACATCTAAGTTTTACCTTCTTGGAGAAGGTGAAGATAGGAAATGAGAGCAAATTTAGCTTAGTGATGTGTAATAATATTGGTAGATTTAATTCTGAAGAATAAGGCATGTGGGTTACCATTTGTGTCTTGGGCATGTTGAATTTCTTCTCTCTCACCTCCCTTAGCATCATCCCTGTTAACTTGGTCTTCTCTTGGCAATGGCAGACTTAGCCTCCTGAAATATAATTGTAGCATCTTTAGAGTAGAGTACCTGGATTGCTGCCCTTGGCCAAAGTCATTTCAGTGGCACACAGTGCCCCAGCTCATGTGCCCGCCTATGCATAGGTAGACAAAAATCATTCTGCTGAATAACAAGTTGGAATTTCTGAGAATTCTCAACATAGGAAGGAAGATATTGAAGTTACTCTTCCTTTATCTCTTCCTAACCAGGAAATACTCACATTTTCCTGTCATGTTGCCTTGCTAGGTGAGTGTGGAAATTGGAGAGGGCACATTTTCTGTAGTGCCATCTCTTCCAAGAGACCTCAGAAAGGTGCTAACCAAAATTCTTCCTTCAAGTGGGTTTTTTCATCATCCAAGCAAACCTTGCTTCTCCCTCTAGACCACTGGTTTAGAGAAGGGAGTTCAGCATATGTGGGTCCTGATCCACAGCATATCTTTCCACATATTCACAGTACAGAAGTTCTAGGATATCCACTAACTCCTCATGATATCATGAGTTATTCAGGCCCACAGTAACATCCCATGACCTTATCTGATAGAATTGATTTTTGATATGCTATATACTTTATGGAGACCACTGTTTTTCCTATGACTCAAAAAAGTCCCTTGTGAAACAAAAATGAAAAATGGCCTCTTTGTTACAGGAAGGACTCCCATTTCCTGTGACTGTAATTCTCATAGTTGACTATAATTCTCATAGGACTATAATTCTCATAGCTAAACTTGAGGTAAGCAGAAAGGATATACAAAGGAGAAGCAATCATAGTTGTTTAGTACCTTTCATGTAAAAAACAAATAATTAAATTAATATAACATAAACATTTCCCTGCTACTGTAATATAAATAATTTTAAATGTCAGTTTGTAAGTCAAACACAGTATTGCTAAATGAAACTCAAAATCTCAGAAAGCTTTCTATCAAAATGATATGATTTTGAAAGTGCTGCATACTAATAACTTTAGAAAATATCATGTTAGTTTACCATGGAAGCAAAGACAGCCTAAGGCTATATGACAACAATCACCATGAAGCATGCCTTGCTACTACAAAAAGGAGATCAAAATTAAATCTCATGGTCAAAATATCAGCTGAAATATACATCTAGGAAAGCTAAGAGACTTAATGCAAGGTAGGAGGTGAAATGAAGGGGAGGATCTGAAACCACTACGGCTCATCCTCTTCTTCTTCTCCTAGTTTAAATAGTACTAGGTGAAAAATATATAAAAGGAAAAGAAAAAGTCTGACATAGAGGTTAGACAGAGGAAATCATTTATATGACTAGTTAGGAAATTTAGTTTTTTTAATGTTTTTATTAAAGAGTAGAGTCATTGTAAAATCATAAATGCATATAAAGTTACAATATGATGTATATTTGTTCCTAAACCAGAATTACTCCCACATTCCCCACACCCCAGTCTCCTGATTCTATTTTGCTCCTACAAGCAATATCAGCGTTTGGATTGTGAAATATTCCAGAATTAAATGATTACATAAGTATTATTTTTACTCTTGGCAGGGGAGGTAAAGAGCATGTTACTTTGTTGATTGTCTCCCTAGATGCCTCTCTATTCTCCCTAAATCTCCCCACCCCAGTTCACTTCCCTCCTCCACAACATATCTGTGATTCTCATAGATTATGTGTTGCTATACCTTTGCTGGGAGGAAATTTAGTTTTGAGGATAAATTGTATAGACATGTCCAATGACCTGGTGAGGAATAAGTACAAATAGCTTGTTCATGAGAGGGCCTCCTATGCTATCTGGAACAGCACTCCCCTTGGAGGGAAAGAGAATCAAGCACATAGGTGATGTTCAACCACAATGCTCAAGAACTGTAGGATTATTGTGTCATGTTTAATATTAAAAACATTCCCTACTATTGTTGCTAAGTGATTGACTAAATCTAGAGGGAGGTTGCATGGTTGGCAAAGAGAGTCTGTGAGAAGCCAAAAGGGTAGTCAGCATCTTCTTTGTCCTGTGTGTGCAGGACACTCGGCTCCACCAGCAATGCTTCAGAAGACCAGGGGGAAGAGTCTGGTTGCAACCAAGGTCCTTACCAGGAAGGTAAGGTGGGGAGGTCACCTGGCTTAACTATAGCACAACAAAGGAAATATCCACATGACTCACCCAGTTTCCATGGGAGTGATTAAAGTGTGCAGACTCTAAGTTGAAAGAGGAAGCTAAGAAGATATGTTTGTGCACACAGGTGAGACACCACATATGAAGTACAAAAGATAAGTGGAAGATATTTAAAGGAATCAATAGCACTAAAATTAAGACAAAGCCTATCAAAATAAGGGGCATGATTCATAATGTGTCACTATATATACACCCAAAATTAATGTGTCCCAGAAACATGTATTAAATGGTTAAAAATGAGTCGTATTTAATATCTGGTTTACATACTAAAGTTAATTTTTATTTGAAAAATCCTGCAGTGTTTTCAATCATCAGAATTTTATATGTAGTATTATAATAAGTATGATTACTTATTTAATAATTATAATTACCCATGCATAGATACATACCTCTAGAAAGAGACTCAAGGTAGATAAAAATGTTTGCTTCTGGGGAGGGAATGACAAGTTGTTTGGGAAGAAAATGTTGAATTACTTTGAGCTTTTTACATAAGTAAGACTTTTGAGTATTTTTTGCCATGAACATATTCCTAAAGTCCAAGTCTTAGTGTGTTTAAAAACCTTTTTTAAAACATAAAAATATTTAAAATATTCAAAACATAAAAATATATCTCTCAATATATGAGAGACCAGCCAATTCTTGTTTGTTTGCTTTAATAGTGGTCAAATGAGATTACAAGGGCAAGCCTATTATTTTGGGATATATAACAGCGTGATGAGAAAGACCCCAAAACTCTTACAAGCCAGCATCCATTTCTACTGCTACACTTCTTGGATCACAATAAAAGAATGATTTGATTATAATATGGTAATTTTTAATACTTCATTTTTATTTTTCTCTAGGTGCCAGGAAACTGAGTTGAACAATACAGTTATAATTCTTGGCAAAGTTATTTTGCCATTTACTCTATACAACTTATTATGGTTTTATTTTTATGTTTTTGGAGCTATCTTATATGCTTTTCAATTAGTAACCATCTTAAATATGTTTTAGTAGTAGAAACTACTTACATATCCACAATCAAAATCAAGTAAAATAATGAATAGGACAACAGATTCTAAAACAGTATTTTCAAAAACTCTTAGCTTAAATTATATGTATTAAACTTTCAAGAATGTATATGGCAATGCATATAATTTTTTAATAAAAGCATGTTCTTGACCACTGGTAGAACCCCTGTCCAGAGCAGCCCTGCTCAGGATCAACAAGGGAAGGTTCCACTCCCGAAGCAGCCCTGCCTACTTGACACCTCATATTCCAATTGGGGCCTTTTTGAGTCCTGTCAGAAGGCAATCAGGAACCCACGTGTAGGACCGCCATTCAGAGCAGACCTGCTCAGGACCAACAAAGGGAGGTTCCAAACCAGCAGTAGTTCTGCCTACCTGACACCCATGTTAGGGTTGGGGCTTGATTGAGTCCCACTAGAAGGTAGACTAACTTCTACAGAAAACAGAACCTCAGCTCTTGAAGAAAGAATTTCTTACAATGAGGACAGACTGAGCAAGCTAGAGCACACAGATGACAAAAGAGAAAAAAAAACTCACTGAACACCAACAGAATTTTTAAAATGTCTAGGATGAAATGAGAAGAAACAATATAAGAATAATTGGGGTATAAGAAGAAATCAAAACAAAAAGCAAATTGGATCAGGAACATTTTCAAGGAAGTTGCTAAAGAAAATTTTGCCCATATAAAAAGAGTCAAATATGCTCCTCCAGGAAGCTTATAAGGATACCCAATAGGCCTCATCAAAAGAGAAGCTCACCAAGACACATCATGTTCAAAATGTACAACAGGGAAATCAAGGAAAGAATATTGAAACCAGTAAGGGAGAAACACCAAATCACATTGAGAGGCAAACCAATCAGAATCACATCTTACTTTTCAGTTCAGACTCTGGAAGTGGGAAGATCATGGAAAGAGATCTTTCAATGCCTGGATGAACACAATATGCAGCCAAAAATAGTATACGTGGCAAAACTCAGCTTCAAATTTGAGGGGGAAATAAGAACTTTTCCTGATAAGAACAAAGTTGCAGCATTTATGAACAGAAAGCCAGCATAGCAAAGAATCCTCAAAGATAAACTCCAGATAGAAGAACAAGACAATATTCCTCAAAACCCACAAATAGAGGAAATTCAATAAAGGTACATGCTATCAATACACAACTAAGGCAGCACATAATTAACGAACATAACACAATAAATATGAACCACAATCACATAACTGTTCTAACACTGAATGTAAATGGTCTTAATGCATCAATCAAAAGATACAGACTCGCAGACTGGATCAAAAAACAAAATCCAACAATATGCTGCTTTAGGAAACCCACCTTACATCCAGTGACACCCACAGATTAAGTGTGAAAGGATGGAAAAGTATCTACCAGGTATACAGCCCAAGAAAGCAGGCTGGAGTTGCAATTCTTATACACAACAAAGTGGATTTCAAACATAAATTAATCACAAGAGATAAAGAAGGCTACCACATCCTAGTAAAGGGAACAATATAACAGGAATATATAACCATAGTAAATATACACACTCCACACACCAATGTTCCCATCTATGTGGAAAAAATACTCCAAGACATAAAACCACTTGTGGACCTCAACATGATAGTACTGAGAGACTTTAACACTCCTCTATCACCAATAGACAGATCATCAAAGCAAAGAAACAATAAAGATATTTCCATTCTAAACAACATTATAAAAGAAATGGACTTAACAGACACCTACAGATTATTCCATCCCAAATTGGCAGAGATTACCTTAGAATATAGATCATATTCTAATTCAGAAAGGAAGTCTCAGCAAATATACAAAAGTAGATGTTATTCCATGTATCCTATCAAACTATGATGCCATTACCCTAATATTTAACATCAAAAACCATGGGACAAAACACATATATGTGGAAATTAAATAATACCTTCTTAAATGAAGAATGGATCCAAGAAGACATGAGAACAGTAGTTAAGGAATTCTTGGAAGACAATGACAATGAAAACACAGCATAACAAAACCTCTGGGACAGCATGAAAGCATTCTTAAAAGGAGAATTTATTGTACTGAGTGTCCACATTAAGAATCAGGAGAGATCCCTAACAATAAGCTTATGCTCCAACTCAAATCTCTACAAATGGAAGAACACTCTAATCCCAGAGCCAGCAGAAGACAGGAAACAGTTAAGATCAAAGCTTAAATCAATAAAAACAAGAACAAAAAAAAAAAAAGAAACAATAAAAAGAATTGACAAAACAAAGAGCTGGTTTTTCAAAAAAGTAAATAAAATTGACAGACCCCTAGGTAATGTAACTAAAAGAACAAGAGAATCAAAGCAAATCAACAAAATCACCAATGAAAGTGGGTGTTCACCACTGACCCCTTTGAAATCAAACAGATCATCACAACATATTTTAAATAATCACACTCCTCTAAATCTGATAATCTGAAAGTCATGGACAAATTTCTAGATGCATACAACATCCCCAAATTGACACAGGATGAAACTGAAATCCTAAAAGGCCCAATAACAGACACTGAAATCCGTATAGCAAAAGTCTTTCAAAGAAGAATAGCCCAGGACCTGATGGATTCTTTGCAGAGTTTTACCACACCTTTGAAGAAGAGCTAACACCTCTCCTTATTAAGCTATACCAAGAAATTGAAATAGAAGGAACTCTCTCAAACACTTTTTATTAAGGAACCATAAATGTGATACCAAAACCCAACAAAGAAACATCAAGAAAAGAAAACTACAGATCAATACCCGTCAT
Organism: Aplodontia rufa; assembly: GCA_004027875.1. Taxonomy (NCBI): domain Eukaryota; kingdom Metazoa; phylum Chordata; class Mammalia; order Rodentia; family Aplodontiidae; genus Aplodontia; species Aplodontia rufa. The sequence continues at coordinate 89,629 of PVKS010003781.1, read as the reverse complement.
GAACATCAATGACAAAATTCTTAATAAGGTTCTTGCAAACCACATTCAAAAACACATCAAGAAAATAATTTATCATGATCAAGTAGGCTTCATTCCAAGTATGCATGGCTGCTTCAACATATGCAAATCAATAAATGTGATTCATCACTTAAACAGAGTTAAGGACAAAAACCATATGATCAAATCCAAACATGCAAAAAAGGCCTTTGATAAAATCCAGAACCCATTTATGCTCAAAGTTCTTGAGAAAATAGGGATCAAAGGAATTTATATCAACTTTAAAGACCAAATGTGCCAAACCCTCAGCTAGTATAATACTAAATGGAGAAATATTGTCAGCATTTCTACTAAACTAGGGAACAAGACAAGGCTGCCTGCTTTCACCACTTTTATTCAATATAGTTCTTGTGAACCTGACTGGAACAATCAGGCAAGTGAAAAAAATCAAAGGGATAAGAATAGGAAGGGAGGAAGTGAAACTATCCCTTTTTTTTATTACATTATCCTATATCTGGAAGATCCAAAATACTCCACCAGAAAACTGCTAGAAGCTAATAAACAGATTTGGCAAAGTAGCAGGCAACAAGATTGATACTCATAAATCAATAGCTTTCTAATATGCCAACATTATTAGGGCAGAAGAAATTAGAAAATCAGTCCCATTCACAATATCCACTAAAATAATAAGATACTAGGGAATTAATCTAACAAGAGAAGTAAAGACCTCTTGCAGAAGACCTGAGAAGATGAAAAGATGTTCTGTGCTCTCGTTAGGTAGAATTAATATAATTAAAGTGGCCAATCTGCCCAAAAGCACTGTACAGATTCAATGCAATCCCTATGAAGATTTCAATGTCATCTTTGTAGATATAGAAAAAGCAATTCTCAAATCCATATGGAACGACAAGAAACCCAGAACAGCCAAAACATTACTAAGCATAGAAGATGAAAGAGGTGGTTTTGCAATTCCAAATCTAAAATTATAGTATAGAGCAGCAGTATTAAAAACAGCATGGTATTGGTGTAAAAATAGAAATGAAGAAAAATGGAATAGAATAGAAGACTGTGAGACAAACCCTCAAATCTTTGAACATCTGATCTTTGACAAAGGGGATCAAAATATAACATGTCTATTATAACAAAATATAATAGACAGCCTGTTCAACAAATGGTGCTGGACAAACTGGCAGCCACTTGCAGACGACTGAAATTAGATTCTTCTCTCTCACCTTGCACAAAAATCAAATATTAATGGAATTAGAAATCAAACCACCTACCATCCAACTGCTAGAAGAAAAATTAGGACCAACACTCCAGCATATGGGAGTTGGCAATGACTTCCTCAACCGGACTCTTAAAGTGAAAGATTTACAGCCAAAAATCAATGAGTGGGATGCCATTAAACTAAAAAGTTTCTGTACAGCCGAGGAAATACTCAAAACAGTGAAGAGACAACCTACATAATGGGAGAGAATCATGACCTGTGATCCCTTTTAAAGGGGACGAATATCCAAAATTTACAAAGAACTCAAAAACATAAACAATCCAATCAAAAAATGGCCCAGAGAGCTAAACAGAAACTTCTCAACAGAGGACGTTGAGCAAGCCAATGAATACATGAGAAAGTATTCTAAATCACTGGCAATCAGGGAAATGCAAATCAAAACTACATTAAGATCTCACCTCATTCCTGTCAGACTGGCCAAGATGAAGAATACAAACAATAACAAATCCTGGAGGGGTTTTGGGGAGATAGGAACACTAGCACACTGTTGGTGGAATTGCATATTGGTCCATCCACTCTGGAAAGCAGTGTGGAGACCCTTCAAAAAATTAGGGTTGGATCCACCCCATGACCCAGCTATCTCTCTTCTGGGTATTTTCCCAGAGGAGTTAGAATCAGCACATTACAATGACACAGCAATATCCATCTTCATAGCAGCTCAATTTACAATAGCTAAAACATGGAATCAACACAGATGCCCCTCACTGGCTGAATGAATTCAAAAGCTCTAATATGTATATATACACACACACACACATGCATACACAATGGAGATCTACTAAGCTATTAGAATCAATGATATTACATCTATTGAAGGTAAATGTATGGCATTGGAAGAAATGATGCTGAGTGAAGTTAGCCAAACCCAGAGAATCAAGGGCCAAATGGTATCCCTCATTCATGGAGGCTGGACCTAAACCCAGGCATGGGAGTAAGAAAAACTCATTTATTAGATCCATAGGAAAAAAAATGCAAAATGTTGATATTTTATGAGATACAGTTGCAAAATACTTCATAAGATTTTTGAATAACCTATGCTGCATAACTGTACAAAAACATAAATGTTTAATTCTATTGTCAAATATTTTGAAGAATAACAGGGGATGATAGGAAGGGAGAAGGGAAAATGTTGGAATTGAGATAAAGCAAGGTACATTACAAGCACTTATATGCATCGCTGTATATACTATAGTCATATATATATATAAATAAATGTTCTTCATAAGTAAAAGAATTATGAAACTGTATTTGGGTTTGTTTTAAGAATGATATAGGACCCAGACAAGGGATCAGGATACCGGAGATGGGAGGTAGAGGGGTGTGTGGGTGTGGGGTTCAACAAATTGTATTGCTGAATTTTGTGCATCTAGGAATACGTGACAACTAATCCCATCAATATGTAAAAATATAATGCACTAATAAAAAGTAAATTTAAAAATATTTTAAAAAGAAACTAGCAGAGATTAAATGGGGAAAGTTATCTATAGCTATTTATTTTCTGTTTCCATTTTGTGAGTATAAAATAACAATCGAAGGAATCTCAACTTTCACTATCTTTTAGAATAGCATTCTCTTCCTATTTTGTGAACTACATCCTTCTGAATATTTTAAATATCCTTTTCTGCTAGCTCTTAAATCTTGGAATTTCTGAGATGTGTCCTCAATTCTCACCTCTTCTGAAGCTATACACCTTCTCTAGAAGATCTCAATAATTGTATTTTTTTTAAAGTCCAGATAAATGTAATTTGAAAGTTATTTTTTTAATTAAGAGTATATAGAGATTGAAAGTTAAATTTTAAGTTAAGACCTCAAGCATCCCTGGAGGACTTGTTGTCCAACCAAGTTGAAACTTACACTTACGTTTCATCACGTGATGATGCTGTTTGTCAGTTTGTATTAACTTTAGGTAAAGTAGTGTTCCTTCATGATATGGGAATTTGTCCAAAATTTAACAGGATTACAGAAATTTATTTCTTATAAGTTTTAGGGCATACTACCTCAAAATATAGCAGGTTGGCATACTGAGTATTTTTAAAGAAAGGAAGTTAAAGATGAAGAAGTCCACAAAACCTAGGAAGGATTTTCCGATCTCCCTTTAAGGCAGATCATGAAATCTACATGTATAATATGCTTCCTTCAACTCACAGAAAATACAGAGGCATCCTCACTTCCAAAGCCAAAGGGATACAGGCAGGAATTTGGATAAATAGGCCTTGCCAAGGTTCCCCCAATTTACCACACTAAGCTCGTTCTATTTGCCCTATCTTGTTTATCCATAACTGTGCACTTTTCATCAACATTGCTATAAACAAAAACCCACCCACTGAGGTTGAGCTATTTCTTTGGGCTTTTGGTTTTTTTTATAAAGGCTCCTTTGTCATGGAATACACAAATTAACGAAATCTGTAAGTTTTGCTTTTGTTATTCTATCTTTTCTTATAGGCGCCCCAGTCATGGACTTAGAAGGAGGAAAAGCTGTTTTTCCTCCTCTACTTTTAATTTCTATAAGAGGCAACAAAAGGAATGTTCATAAGAGAAAGACAAAAGAAATTGACCAACCTAGGAGATCACAGGGCATGCCCTTAATTAACAATGACTCTGAAGGATACATGATAGCTATTTTTCTCTGCTATCAGTGAATTTAGTGACTAGAAGAAGCTTCAGATATCAGAATTCAGGACAAATATAGAAATGCAGGCTTTTCTGACTCTTGTAGTTTGATCTCCCTGTACACTTGCAATTTTTATCTTTAAACGAATATTATCTTGAAAAGTTGCCTTTCCATTGTTTTTGGTGCCCACTCTATAAAGTATGGAGTAAATCTAAAAATATCTTTATGGGAATGTTTCCATAAAGCATACTAAAACCTTCCCTTCTTACTAGTTGAATTACAATTTTTAGTATTTAAGAGGATATAAGAGATAATGGGAAAAACGGAACCTGAAATTTAAAAAATTTTTTTCATCTTAAATCCAGAAAAATTTCATTCTAATCCTTTCAAATGCACCATGAAGTCTTACACCAAGCTTGTCTCGTTTTCTGAGCCCTCTTCTCTGCACCATGGTACCAGCCACACCATTTAGTAGGACACTACCTAAGAATAAATACTTTGTTGAAATAATACTTAAACTTTAGAAAATTTTGCTTATCAAATTAGTCAATTTTTTATATTAATTAAAACCACTGGGTTCTGTTACAATAATACCAAATGAGAATTAAAAGTTTTATAATTATATCTTCTGTCTTTCAAACACAGCCCTGAATGATCCTAACTTCTACGACACATTGCTTCACTTCTTGAGTACAAACAAAATCTACCTGCTCTGTCAATGAGTGGCAATATGCATCCCTCGTCTCTAACAAAACCTGGTATATAAAGAGGGTAGGATAGGTTAGACTGTAGCAAACCCTTAAAAATTTCAATAGGATAAAATAAAGGTATATTTCCTTTCACACATCATGTTCATTGGTGAAGTGCTGAATCTTTGCTCTATGTCAATGCTGGGATCCAAAATGACAGAGAAGATACATTCCCTAGTTATTTTGGTACCAGAAGATAGTTTTGTAGAGCCTTCCATTGGTAATTTACATCTTCCAGAAATAATATTTAGCAATGTCATTAATTAGTTCAGTGTGTAGAGGCTGTTATATGGGACATGAAAGTTAGCCATGAGCTCAGATGTGAAGACCTGGAAGTATGTGATGAAGATCTATTTTGTCTACCACACCTCACTAGTCAAATATTGTCAGAAATTATGCTTGTTCCCAGTCTTTTCTCTTTCATTTCTAATTCCCACCCAAGCCATTTCCAAACTTCTCCATGTCCTTTCAACTTCCACCCTATCAATCATCATCCTGTCTCTTAAGATGTCTTTATAGGGGCTGGAGTAGTGGCTCAGCAGTTACAGTGCTTGCCTGGCACACATGAGTACATGGATTCGAACCCCAGCACCACGTACACAACCAAATGTTAGAGCAACTAAAGTCACATGAAAAACTAAAACTGATTCTCTCTTTCTCTCTCTCACTGTCTCTTTCTTTAACAACAACAACAACAACAAAAGGTCTTTCAACCTTCCTCATGGGAAAAATGGAAGTTTTCAATGCCCACTAAGTTCTGAGCTCTGTGAGGTGAGGTATCATAACTGTCTTGTTTGTGGTTATGCTGTCTGTCTACCACACTGCAGGAACCACAGGTATTGTCAAGTAAATCTTAGTAACAGATTTTCTATTGTATTACATAAATCAGGTCTTTTCTGTTGTTATCTGTGATCAACAAAAAAAATGGTCCTGCAAAAAATATATGCATCCTAATTGTGTGTAACTTGCAAATGTTACCTTATAAAGAAAAAGGGTTCTTTGCAGATGTGGTTAAAGATCTTGATATGAGAAGATTATCTAGTCTAATTTCAATTATACATATCTTTATATTTGGAGGCCAAAGGAGATTGTTATACACAAAGACAGAAGTAGATGATATGAAAATGAAGACAGATTTGAAGATTGGAATGTTTTGGCTACAATCTAAGGAATGCTTATAGTCAACCAAAATTAGAGGAGCCAAAGATTGGACTGTCCCTTGGAGCATTAGGACAGAATGTAGCTCTGCTTAGTTTCTCTTCACACAGGTACTCATTTAGGCCTTCTGAACCCCAGAACTGCTTATTGAATCATTATGTGGTTTTTAAGTCCCGAAAAGTTTATAGTGGGGATGGAGCAGTGGTTTGGCAGTTACAGCGCTTGCCCGGCATGCACAAGTATACAGGTTCAAACCCCAGCCAGTAAAGCCACATGAAGAACTCAATAAAAATTGATGCACTTTTTCTCTTTCTCCCTCACTGGCCTTCTTTCTTAAAAAAAAAGTTTGTAGTAATCTCTCTCTCTCTCTCTTTCTCTCTCATATTCACATTGCTACAATAAAGTGGAAATCCAATTCTTTATAAAATATAAGGAATGTATATAACTCTGCAAAAGTCTTTTATTTCTCTGGAACTCAGACTATAAGCATAGAATGTATATTTTTCAGATACAAAATCAAATGCAATTTTCACATTAAAATGACAGATCAGAGAGTCTCATAAAAGTCAAACTACCTAACCAAAATTTAGATTAGCAGTTGAAAATTGGTTATGTGAAGAAATTGAAACCACCTCTTGTTTAGAGAACTTAGTAATGCTTTTAAAGTTTCAAAGTGTATATCTATAATTTTCTACTAGCATATAATAATATTCTCCTCTAGGCAAATTATTTTCTTCATGTTCAATTGTATGTCCATTTATGTTTCATTTGTTTCATAATAGCAATATTTTATAAAATAAGAATAGATTTCTTTTTTATTTTTCTAGTGCAATGCCTCTTTGTTTGCAATAATTGGGTCCTGTTGTAAGTAACCTCATAAAGCAATGCGGAGAAAAATGTTATATGAGGCCTTGCTGGTTAATGCAAGTCACACCTCATCCTGAATGGTTTTGCATATATTCTAGAGCCATTGATGTGCAGGAAGGTTACAGCTCACCCTCCTACTTCTGGCTGGTCTCAAAATCAGCAGCACTAAGGCAATGCCGTGTTTCTATTTAGGCTGTGGAATCTCTGTGCCTTCTGAATATCAAGCTGTGTTTATTTCACTTCTCTTCCCCATCCTACCCTCTCCAGCCTTCACAGACAACATAATAAGACACAGCTGATACTGCTTGTTTATTCCTGTTGGGATATTTTTAACATTGGATTTGTGTCTAAAACATTCAGCTTCACCCACTCACTCTAATCTTAGGCCTACTTCTTTGGCCCCTCAGGGAGTCCCATATATTCACAAAACAGCCTTTGAAAGGGAACTTCCCCCTTCAATAGCATTCATTATCCAGGATGCCATAAAAGAATAGGTCCCTCCCAAACCGAGTATAGGGGCTGTCCTTTCTCTGCTTGAAAAGACCCCCATCTCTCCATTTCTTTCAGAACTTAGATGATGCCAGCACCCCAGGGATGTTCCCTAAATGGTAAATAAAGGGATGAATGAAACCCAGTGTAAGACTATAAGAAAAAAAACACCAGAAAACTAAAAGTTAAGCACAAAAGCATTCACATTTTCCAGTTGTATCAAAGGAGGCTGTTTCTGATCAAATAGTGAGACATTTAGCAAAAAGAACTAATTGCAGACAGAACAAGTAAGTGATCCCATGAGAGCCACTGACTTTAAACAAAAGGGATCCCTCTCATTCTTCCCATGTCTGTACTTCCCCAGAGAGCAAGACTTCCTATTCGGAAACATAGTTAATTCTCCTGGAATCTTTTGCATGCTATAAATCAGTAAAACCTGATGTCCTTGAAAAGATATAGAAAATCTAAGAAATATAAAAGGTGAGGGCAGACGTTTGGGAAATTCAAATGCTAAAGAATTGTTGATCAAGAATTGGCAACTGATACTTGGAAGACTTTTGCCACATTTTTGTTACCACAGCACTATAGCACTTTTTGAATGTCTAGGAGACAATTATTAAACAGTTTCCAGACATCAGAAATATTTCAAAAGAACTATTGAGAAAATAAAAGGCTAAAAATATGCGTTAGAAATAAAGTGAGAAACAAAGGATGAAACAAAGAAACAGCAACTGAAGACATCACTTGAGGAACAGAGGCTTTATTGCTCCAAATTGAAGTTTGAAAAGGAAAAACAAGAAAGAGCCTCATTTATGACATTCATCTGTGTAGCTCTCAGTGCATTCACAGCAAAACCAGAATAATGGAGACAGCCCAATATTGGCTATTGTCACAAAGAAGAATGTGAGTGGCAAATGAAAATATTAAGCTTTTATAATAACTTCAGAAAAAAATAAAATAAAACGATGTTTCCCAAGTCACAGGGAACAAACCACAAAGAAAGGCAAGAGAAAAACGTGGAGGTGGTGGTCAAAGCTTGGAATACATGAAAAACAGCCTTCAGAGTGCAGAGTCTTCTCTCCCCAGTCTTTGTCACATTGAATGATGCTATCTTCAGAGCAATACAGGGAGAAAAGTGAAGCTGACCCAAAGGGTCATGTTAGGAAATCTCAAATGCCTCAAATGCTTGTTTCCCAAGGTGGATAAGATGAATGGAAGAGACAGTGGAAACATGCCAACTCTCTGTTTGCATTCTTCTCTTGAGTGTTGAAGGGCTGACTGATAAAATAATGAGTTGCTTCCCCCAACCATTGAACATGGGAATGAACACATCCACTGATGGAAACAAAATACATCTTATAACTGTTTTGGTTGTACTGAAACTTCCTCCTCTGTCCACATGGAAATCTCACTCAACTTATTTCAGGTATATTCTTCCAGGAAGAATGGCATTTCTGCAGGTCTACTTTATTTGTTTTCCCATGTCTTCCTCCAGTGATGATCTTTCAGGAGTTTTCAAATAACTCCCTAATTTGGCACAAGTTTAACTTTACATATAATGTTCCTCAAGAATAGCCTTCCTTTCTCATATGACCTACTGTGTGTCACTGGAAATCTATTCTTTGTCTCTTCTGAATGTTCTATCTTTAAAACCTAACTCAAATAGCACTTTAGCAGGAAACTTTTCTTGGCTACTGACTTCCCCCACCCACAATCCACTTTCATAGGATTTTAAAAACATTTCCCTATCTCTGTAGAGTTTATAACTTTTTAAATTAAATCAAAGGTACTTAAATGAGAGGATTCATGAGTGCCATTTTATATGCAATTTATCAGAAAGCTAATGAAGAAATCAATGAAGTGCTTATATCCTTTACTGTATCTTCAATGACATTTTACCAATGTTTCTGTTCTTGATATTAAATCTATTGCTATCCTCAGTTGTTAGCAAGCATTTCATTAATGCAAGACCAGATTCCCTTTACATGGAAATTCTTACATGCTTCTATGTCCTACAGAGGACTACAAGTTCAACTCCATGTTTATTTTCCCTCTGAATCTTTTAGCATTCTTCTTATTCTCTGACTTCTATGGTCACTAACTTTAAAAAAAATCCCCAAATATTCTACAGTCTATATATATATATATATATATATATATATATATATATATAGTCTTACCTTTATCTGAAATCAAGCCTACCTTGATTTCCTGTTTTTTTATCTGTCAAACTTTTGCTCATCCTTTACGTATCAATTATTACAGTCTTTGGAAAACCTTCCCTAGTCCCTCAATCTCAGTTCCTTTTTAAATATATTAATAGACATTAATAAAATTGTGTTCCATTCATTCAGAGCACATATTAAGTTCAGTAATTGCACATTACATATCGTCAATGTCATGATTATTCATCGAATTGCTGGCACTCTACTCCACTTTAAGCTCCTAGGCAGCAATGACTATTTCTGTGTTTTGCTTACCAACTCTATCTTGCAGAACAACTAATAGACAATTGGCACCTGTTAATGTTTGCTGAAAGAAATAATAAATGAACGAACACTTTGTACCATAAACATTAGCTATACTTCTAAGTTAATGGATTTCAATATCATGGATTTGGGTTCTTCAGACCAATCTAGGAAAATTATTTGATTACACTGACTTTCCACTGACTCAACTGAAAAATGAGAATGATCATGCTTGCCTCAAACAGTCAATCTATATATAAATTCCCTAACATTTATTGAAACTTGTAGGTAATTAATAAAAGTGAATTATCTTTTTCTTTCCCCATTGAATACCAGAGTGTTGTTGCTATGGTCCTTTTGACTATAAATATAGTCAGTTACCAGAATTGTTGGAAAAAAAGGTCTGTAAATACATAGACTTCACATTCAATGAATCATGTGTATGTGTGTGCGTGCGTGTGCGCGTGCGTGTGTGTCTGTGTATTTTTCCCTCATCCATTCAGCATAAAAATAATTATGGGCTAGAACATGCAAAACTCTTTCATTCTCATTATAATGGAAAGATATTGAAGACTTTAATGACAAAATACAAGGAAACTCTCTACTAGTAGGTTTAGTTTTACAGACATGATAAAAGTAAGAAGATGCACAGAGCTTTTATGTCATTAGACATTTTAGGACACAAATGAAAGAATCTAGCATGCATTACACTTATTAACCATTACCAGTTAAATTTTAAGAGAGAATAATAAGAAAATATGGCTACAATGATTACCATTTGGAAAAACAACTGCAAAATTTCCTAAAAGTTCCCATATAGTTGGGACAAAAATAGGTGGAGTGGTGTAAACTACTAAATATATTATGTTACCGGGTGTGTAAAACTGGATAGGACCACAAATATTAATGATGATGTGATTATATTTGCTGTCTTTCCACTTCTTTTTTACCTGCAGATCATAGAAGTTCAGAATAGACAGGACAAATAGCAGAGATGAAAAATTTTTAAATCACTCAATGCAGAAACAGTAGTAATTTAGGCACAAGAGGTCTATGTTATGCGTTTTGAGAAGGTCATGGAAAGCTCTTTGCCTAAATGATTTCCTCTCAATTACTCAATTATCAAAAATATTGCCTAAATGGGATTTCAATTTTTGAGTAAGAATTTTCTCTCCATCCCAAGGGAAGAGACAAGAAACAAATAAATGGCAAGAAGACTCTATGATATGTATCTTTGAATGAATTAGTGTTCTGAATTAATTACACACAGCACATACTCAAACATTTATTTTTCTACATAATTTTACTGAGAAACTTCTATGATTAACTACTCTATTCAATAAGACAAAACTGCTCCTGTATCACATTAATAATAAAAAATGATGTCTCAAAAGATAATTTCAGAAATATACATTATAATTACAAGGGACAACTTGATCATCTTGTATCCCTGATTATCTCAGAAAGAGAAAGGGTTTTAAAACAAGGGCAATGTGGGAGAGCTCAAGGAAATTATGTCAATAATTAGTCTTCCAGTACTATGCAAAAATAAAGGAAGCAAGTATCATCATTACAAAATTGTTCCAAATAAACCCAGTTTAATAAAAACTGCATTCTCTTCTTTATCTTAGCTCTGATAGAAGTACTATAAGGTGTTTTTTTTTTGTTTGTTTGTTTGCTTGTCTGTTAACCTTGTTCTCATTTTTAAGTTTAGAAGTTTGAATGGCTCATTTGAGAAATTTGCATGGCATATTGTTAGAAAATGATGAAAAGTTATAAATATTAAGGAAGTACTTAAACATTTTTTCAAAATAAAGACCAAGAGAATAATGTCATTAATTATACACTAGGAAACTACTACTTGCATTCTAATAACTGTTGTTAAGAAACTTGTTAAATATGTGAGGCATAAATTTGATTGTCTTTAGTATAGTTTTCTCACAAGATGTTCAACTGCATTTTAGAAATTATTCCAATAGCCTTCTAAAGATAGAAAGGTAGTGATACCATTTCTGATAGTCATTTTACAGTAGATGGGTTTTTTTTGTTGGATTTAGAATAAGAAAAGCTGTCCAAGCAGTTATAAATAACTCACTTAATAATGTGTTCCTTTTTTCCATTACTTCCTACAACTGACAGCCTTATTTTATTATACAAGATAAATATGCTTGCCTTCCCATATAGAAAGAATGAAACTTCAAAACCCTTTCTCCTTTATAGAGAGTATAAGCTTAGATTCTTTAAGTGGTCAACACTTATAAAGCCTAGTCTTTTGCTTTGAATTAGAAAATATTTGATAATGTTTTCTGACCCTTTTATAAAACAGCAATTTTTGTTTCTTTGTCTAGTATAAAATAATTTTTGATAACTTACAAAATTCTCTTCTTATTGGAAAGAGTACACATTTATACAACAGCATACAAATATGCCTGAATTCACTTTAATTCAACTAAATCAATTGTCTGGAATCAGGCATTCCCCCATTCTAAATCTAAGATATGAAATACACGGTTTACAACTAAACATAGGAAAGCAACAAATGTTAGAGAGTCTTTGACCACCTTAATTTAAGGTGATTTCATGACTCAAGTGAAGCCAATTTAATGACTCCTCTTCATGTAGTCTAACCTATTTCTTTTGGATGACATTTATATAAGAATTTCCGAAGTTCTTGAACTGACAGGGCATAGTCAAGTCCCCTTGTCTCTGAAATAAAAATTAAGACTGATTAATTTGCAAGGAAAACAAAAGATAATAAATATGCAAAATAGAGCTAAACACCAAACAAGGTGCAGGGTAATTATCTAGAAGTATTTTAAAGTGTAAATATTACTAAGGAATAAAAGAAGAAATTAACATACAAGGTGATTTTGGTAAAATTAAGTGTTCAACATAATATTGATGGGATCTGGACCATGAACAAGAATTCATAGAGCAGAATTATTTTTGGCGATTGAATTGTCAATTTTCTCTCTTTAAGGATAAGATATGACATAAAAGTTCTTTTTGCACAAAGAAGGCCCTAAGAAAATTGGACTCAATAAGTATTCATTTAGAGTTGCCCATAATTTGGCAAGAAGAAATTCCTTTCCCTTGTGATCAGGGAAATTCCACCAACTATTGCTGTTTTCCATAGCTCACAGATCTTCTCAATGGTCTTGCGAATTGAGGATCATGTCAAATGAAACAGCTCTGTACCATGTAGTAGTCTCAATGAGAATACACTTGAACACCAGTTCTCCATCATGAATTGATCAACTACAACAACAAAGTTCGACGCACTCCAAACATCACACTTTTTTGCAAAACCATAGTGAGGAATAAGACTTGGAAATACTCTGTGCCTGAATACCTAAGGTAAAAAAATTGCTACAGTATTTATATGGTTCACCAAAACACTTAGATTTTTTTAAATTTTTTTATTTTTGCTGTGTTTTTTTTATAGCAGATTCACTTTAATTATACCAAAATTCTTCCCAGTGATAACAAATGAGTGTGAATTTTTGAATTCAAAATATAATCTCATTTTTTTCCAATCATGTATGTATGGCTCTATAGCAACTGTAAGTCCATGAAGTCACTACCAATATGTAATATTAATTAAAGTATTGTAAAACATGAATATTCATGTTTTAAGTTAAGGCATTCTGGTGTACTCTGCTTCCTTTTCTCAGGAATCACAAATCATCTGAGTTAACAATTACTCAAACTTACCACGGCTGCAAAGATTACAGAGGGTTGAATGAAGTTAACTTGTCTTAAACCTCTAGAGTCTTCCCAAAAGACTGAAGACGTTGTGTAGCTATCTTTACTCTCAAATAAATGTGAAAATGAAGATATATTGCCAAAAGCCAAAGATTAGACCCTTTTATTAAGCATCAAGAAGGTAAAATCAAATTCTGCATAAAACCTGCACATAAATGAAGATGAAATATAAAGTGGAACCAGTTTCTAGGTTGAGAAACTGCCTCCTTAACCCCACCCAACAGCTTAATTCCCTCCAGAAAACTCTCTGCAGCTCTGTAATTGTATCAATCAAATCAACACTGAAGACAAACAGAGCCCTGGAAAACTTTGGACAAGTTATGCTTTTAGGAATATCTCAAAAATGAAGTACTTATTTTTATTTTAAAACTAAAATGTATAAACTGCCTCCTTTATCCATCTCAGTTTGCAACAGGCTGACTTAGCATTCATAAAACTTTTTCAACCATTTCTATTACTTCTGAAATTTTATTCATTTTCAATAGCATAATGCTTGAAGTGTACAACAGTTTTATTAAACAAAACATGCAATAATAAAATTCTAAGATTTTATTATTTCCCATTCTGGCTTCATAGGAAATACATTTTAAAAATCAAATAAATAATGTAAATATGAAAATATAAGATTAATAAAATATAAATTATATCAAATAAATAACTAAATAATTATTAAATAAATGTGAAATCCATTCCATTGAGACCTTCACAGCTTTAATGAGGAGATACTAAAAAAAATCTGTAATGGTTTCAATGTCTTCCTTTAATATCAAACTGCACAAAACTGTGATTATTTGGTGCAATTATAATATATTTTATTTTTATTTATTTTTTTAAAAGAGAAAGGAGAAAGAGAGAGGGAGAATCAATTTTTATTTAGTTTTTCATGTGAATTTCATTGCTCCAACATTTCATTGTGTACATGGTGCTGGGGTTCAAACCTGTGTCCTCACACATGCCATAACTGCCGAGCCATCACTCTAGTCCCTTATATTTTAGAAAAGGTGTAAGGATGAATTTGATAGGTAAATACATATCTAAAAGAACTGATATAAAGTCATTTTGCCACTTCATTATTTAATCATATTTATGAAATACACATTGATTCTGAGATCAGTGATAAATAATATTAAGTTCAGCTTGAATTTTTCAGGCAAATTTTTTTGGAAAAACATTGAAATAGCCTATTGACTCTATAAAGTTTTTAAACATCTCTTTCAATGATTATTTCTTTTTTCAGAGTGTTTATAAATTAATTTGAGTCTAAAGACAGATAAGATTTCAGTTGAAAGACTGCCAAGTATTTTCTCTTGAGAGGTTACAGGTTTTTGAAGCAATAGGGTATAAACTATAAATTCCTTTGGAGCAAAATCACTTTTCAGTTCCTTAGGGCTTGGTCACATGGCCTATGGACTGCAGCAAACAAAATCTTTCCTCTGTGTTTTGTTTGTATTCTTTTCAGTTATTATTTTAGGGAGTAAACATATGAAATTACTAAGCCACAGTTGTTAGCTGATATATTTGGGTGACCTTTTAAAAGCATTAATTTATCTGGATACTATCACATTGCACTCCATTTTGCTAAAAAGAAAAAAAAATCCTTGGTTGAAAAGGACACAGAATTCAAGGACTCACAGTTCAAGGAAAATATTAAATTTCATAACCAAAATTATCCCTTTCCATTCCTAAGTTAGGGAACCAATAAAAGTGGGCCAGACCAGAAAGTCCATACAAATACTACATGACTACTTGGAAGGACACTGTCTCTTCCTCACTTGTATTGCAAACAGGCCAGATGAGTGTTAGCCATAGGATCAACCCTCTGAAATTCACATCTGCACAGCTGCTCCTTGGGATTCTAGTCATGCAAGGAACAAAGCAAACTGACAATGTCACTGCTTCTGTAGGCTAATTTACAAAGCCCCTAGTATAAGTGCCACCCATCTAGACTGGCTAATACTGAGAGGCATGGAGATGCTACTTTCTGGAGTTGTTATGAGGGATAGCGGCATTGCCTGCAAGATAGAGGTGCTATCTGTCCAGCCTGCCACCACTGGATCTTCCTTCTAAAACTTTCTCAGTAAACTTTAGCTCATATCTGTCTCTGATGTCTTCGGTTGCTCAGCAACCTATCCCACTGCACCATGGGGATGTAGGCATTATTCAGGGTGATTACACAGACCAATGAGGGTCAGATCAAGATGGTAAACATGCATTTGCTAAGTGGAGGTAAAGAGAGGTGGATAGTCTTGATGACCTCTTTGGAAACAGATAATAATAATGAATCCTTTATGTGGGAAATGAATTCTGGATGACTCGTGGGTTTGGTCTCAAGCTGCTGTGTGGATGGCACTAGCATTTGCTAATACAGAGAGAAGGCAAAATCAGAGCTCTACTGTGAGCATTCTGAATTTGAAATGTCAAATAGATACTTATTGGAAATGTCAAGTGACATGACAAATACAGCTAAGGAGAGGAAAGGGCGACATACAGATTTGCTAGTCATCAGCAAATAGATTTAAAGGGATGAAAACAGATGAGTACATAGAAGAATCTAGAGAATAAGGACATGGCCCCATTTAAAGATAGGCTACAAGATAAAGAGTCATTAAAGAAGAAAGTAAAGTAGAAGGAAAGAGGGGATCATGATAAGATGAGAGAAAGTGACAGGAATGACCAACTGCATCAAACACTGCTAAAAGATTGTGATGAAGACAAGACAGGAAGGTCATTGTTGACCTGGACGCTTCTGTAGAGTTTTAAGGGAGGGCAGCTAGATTTATGGGCATGAAAAGTAAATTATTATTTATAAAGTGTAACAATAAGTGGGAATATTTCAAATAGTTTTATTGTGAGTGTTATAAAAAATATAGCAGTAGTCACAAGTAGGCATGGAATAAAGAAATTTTAATGATAAGAGATATCAAAGCATAGGAAAATATGAAAAATCTATCCTTATATCTTTAGAGTTTATGAAATAAGATTCAGTATCACATAGTGTGAATTCAGTTAGATTTGATTGAAAAAGGTATGGATACCTCTTCCAAGCTGGATCCCTTAGATTTTCAGTGAAAACCAGGAAATGGGATATAGAAATACTTAAATATGAATATCTCTGATGCTCAGCTATGCTTTCTACCCTTATACTACAAACTTGTAGTCTTCCTTCAAATACTTTTTTTTTGTTGTTGTTTAAATAAAATTGAGTGTATTTCATTGGGAACACAGAATTAAACTAAATGCTCCTTAAAAATATATAGTATGACATTTTAAGTTCTCAAAATCTACAATATGATATTTTACATTGTAAATCTGCAATGAAGAGTGAAAACACAGTATCCCCCCATAAATTTCACTATAAAATCCTTTTAATATATTTCAAAAAAGGAGCAATTACATGAAAACAATTTGCAATATTATCTAGTTTTTGCTATTGTCTGAAACTACTTGGAGTTTTATCTTCATATTTTGCTCTCAATTTGCTTCATTCTGACTTCAAATCTGCATATATCTTTTTATCTCCTACCTTTACAACAAAATATTCTTTAAATTAATTTTACCCGTGACACCCTCTGAAACTTTAAAAGACTTGTCTGGAATCATTCAGAGATTTGCCATTATCTTCCCAAACCCTCTCATTTACACTTGGGGAAGTGTATTCTCAAAATACTTCCATTTGAAAAATCTACATAATAACGATAATTATATGTTCTTTAAGATCTAACCGTAGAAATGAAAATATAAAACATATCAACCTTGTACATTAATAATGCCATTGTCAATGTTCTAGAGACAGAGACTACACATTCTCCACTATAAAACCCCAAATGCTCTATTTTCTATAATTTGAAGAAACTTGAAATGTTCACAAATACAGCATATGCCAAATGCTGATTTCTCTAGACCATGAGGCAGTGTTTGGCTATGTATTGCACAGTGACATGTTTCCATTTTAATGATGTTTGAATTTAGCATAGGAATTGAATTTCCTTTCAAATCCACTGCATTGAAATTCCACCTGCCTACCCATGTCTCTTACTAAATATTAAACTGTTAATGCTCACAGTGAAGGGAAAAACAATTAAGAACTTCCTACAGTGTACATCTTGGTACTTATATTTATAACAAACATGTGTTACAATGACTGGTTTTTTGCATTTCAAACCAGAAACCCTGGCTTGTACATATTTCCTTGCATTTATAGCCTTAAATGAGGCAGAAATAATTTGCTTTTCTCATAAGCACAGAAAGCATTCAGGGTTTTGTTAAATAGCCCCCTATACTTTATTATAGTTTACCATATTTTCTCCTTCTCTTTTATCCCCCTATGAGAAGAAGCTATTATTTCTGCTCCAAGCTCTTGATCTCCTTGGGGAATAAAAATGAGTGTCAGTTTTGGAGCGGAGCAGAAAGTAAATCCCTGGGAATGGGGATGTGGAGTGAAGGAAATGGGAAACAACTCTGAGGACAGAAAAAGTCAAGCAGAATGTTCTGCACCGTGATCAGCTTGCAACTACCACAAAAGGATTCTCAAGATACTCTGTTGGTCAGAAGTTGGTGCATTCAGTTTCACAGAAAAGCATACAAGAAAGCCAAGGAAAATGTAGAGAAAAATAAGAATGTTATGTAGGAAATGGAAAGAGAAGACAGTGAGACAGGAGAAAGAGAAGAAGAAATGAATAAAAGTGAATCCTAACGTTTCTTAACCAAGTCTGGGTCAAATGGAAAAAAGTTTACCTAAAAAGAGTTACAGTGAATGCTTTGGATTTTTCCTGGGTAATTCTATCACACTATTTCCAGACTGGTTACTTGTCTAGACTAGATGGAATCAATTTAGGAATAGCAGATATTAGTGGTTCACGTAGGTTTAAGTGTTAAGGTCATGATTTACCTATCATAGAAATAATAGAAAACATTCACTTGGGGTTTTTATGGAGCTATAAGTAAATGTATTAAGAAAAATATATTTTCTAATTATATGTACCTATGTATACATGGAAAAAAACCAGATACACAGAGACAGATACATACACACATACACAAGTCTCTGAAGAATAAAGCAATATTCTTTACCTTTTAAATAAAATCATTAATGGCATTATAAAACAATGTTGGCAAATATTCTGATACCCAGATTTTCATTCATCGATTCCCATGCAAAATCTTTGAAGTTATTGTTTATTCTCTTTCTATTTAATACAGGCTGTTTTGACAATAACTGTCAGTTCTCCTTAATTAACATCTAATTTGTAAGAAATAGGTTTACTTTGATTAATAGAAAATAATTTTGTAAATATTTCAGAAGTTTCAAAATAAAAATAGTTTATTAGTTTAAAATATGTATTTTGGTGGAAAATAAAGGATTAGAATCAAAAGATAAGACTTACTTTGATCTTCAAAGCCAAGTTGTATGCTTATTGCACAAGGCTAGCTGAAAAAAAATATGACTGCTGTCTCATATTTGCATGTTCTCTAACTAGCCTTGCAGGTTGCTTCTTATAACACAAATCAGGTTTTTGGATGAACTGATTGACTATAATTAAAACGCATGGCTTACATGTTGAGGCTTCAGCTAGTTGAGCAAAGGAATATTAGAAAATATGGTAAAATCTAAAGATTAAAATTGGAAAAGGAAATATGTTTTTGCTAGGTGCATTTATACTGGTTCTATAATCTGCATTTATACACATGAATACACCCACAACAAAATCACATTTCTGACCCACTTCTTTTTTTAAGTAACAAGTACATGCAATATTTCCCTAGAGCACTGTTTATCTGATCTACACTATCCTTGACATAGCCTGGACTCATTTAATTATAATTACTAGAAATTTAATGCAAGCAGTTTGAGCCAAATAGGAAAGTTTGAGCAATTGGGAAATTTAGAGTGAAGCTGCTATAAAAAAAGGGAAATCTTGACTTGATAAATATTAAGAATGAGTATCTCTAACCCACCAATTCCATCTCACATATTGATGTTCTCTGAGCATAGCTTAATTCTCTTTTTCTACATTTTTGATGGTGCATTATAGTTGTACACAAAGATGGGATCAGTTGTTATGCATTCATGCGTGCACAAAATATAACAATGTAATTTTGCCAATATCCCTCCCTAGCACTTTCCCCCTCCCTCATGTCCTTCTGTCCCCTACCCTAGTACCTTTCTTGTACTGATCTCACTTTTTTTTTCTTTTCCAGTTTCATTAATTGCATGGGAACTATTTTGTACCTTACAAGTACAAAATACACTTTTTAAAACAATCTCTCCTTTTCTTTCCTCCTTTTCCCTCACTTCCTTCCTTCCCTCACCCTTCTCTTTGCTCTACTCTACTAGACTTTCTTTAGCTATCTGTTGATTCACTTTCCCCACCTGGGGTTATAATGGATTTGAGAGGTTGATTATCTGCATGATTACAATGGTTTTCTCCATGTCCACCCTGAAAATGAAATCCCTAATTAGAATTTTAACCAGACTCTGGTTCATGGGCATGTGCCTACTTTGGGACCAATCACTGTGTTCATGAGCATAAGGTTCTCCAAACCAACTTGTGAGCATGAACCACTCTGAGTTGGGTGCCTAGCCCTGAGCAGAGCTTGACCTTACCTGTAGAAGGATGAGGTATGATGGAACAGACAGATATCTGTGACTGCAAGCATCACCTATTTTTCATGAAACTACAGGGCTCCCCAGTGTTTACAACCTTGTGATCAATTCAGAGACAAACTTATTGAAAAACAGCAGTGAATCAGCACAACCACCAACAGCATAATAATGATAATAACTATTTCTTATTTCAATTTAATCATGCAAGATGTTTTACATGATTTCCCCCAAATACTGTGAGATAGTCTTTTTCTATAAGACATAATAAAAAAAAAGAAATTTCCCGTGAATGGCTTAAATTTACCAAAACTTATAAATTACATTCAAGATTTTAACATATATAGACCAATCAGAGATCACAGTTATGATAAGTAAAGACATTTTAGTCCTCTGAGAAACATAATAAATACTGCAATGTTGATTTCATATAAGACAACACCAAAAAATCAACAGTAATTATAATATAGTGATTACTATACATAAAAGTAATGCATGAATTCTGTATTGGTTAGGATAAGGGTCTACTCAATACTACAGAATCTGAGATAATATTAATTAAAACCTAATCTTACATTTTCTCATGTAAATGATGTCTAAGAGATGGGGGTGAGGCACATTGGTGGAACAATGATGTTATTATCACCAGAGAGCCATCTCCTGTACTTTGCTTCATTTTCCAACCTGACTTTTCAAGAGGTATTTGTAACAGTTCTGCCATCAGAGAGATGGAAAGATGGAGAGATTAAGAGTGAGGTGTGTCTCCTTTCCTTTGACACCATTTTCCAGATGTCGTATATGACACTTTATCATATAACCACTCACAGCTACAGGGGAGTCTTCATTCCAGTAGGTCATGTGCCACTAAATCTGAGATTCCATAACAAAAAAAGAGAAAGTGAACATTGGAGGAACTCTGCCAAGACCTTTTTTACTCTTTCTTCTGCAATATGTCACTGATAACACTCTTGGAACACAACTATTACCCTGGCCCTGTTCCTTTAAATAGTTAGGGATCAAAATTCTCATCTATTACATTAAATATAAGATTTCTTCTTTGCAATTTACTAGGGTTAAAAATGCTTTTTGTTTAAGAATTTGAATTTGTCTGGAAAATCTTACTGTACTAGGAACTAGAGTAAAAATAATTTTACAATGTAGCATATTATAGCAAAAAGTGATTGTAAGAGCAGTTCTTGTTCTGAGTATACTTCCAGATAGTTCTCATAACCTCTTGAAAAGGTGGAAATTAGGTCTCTTTCCCTGGAAACTGGAAGGTTCTTGTGACTGCTTCAATGAAACAGGATACAGTGGTCCTAAAGCCACACACATGTCTTCTGAGACTTTCACAAATGTGAAAGGTCCCTACTCAACTTCCTCTTTTTAATGTTTGACCTAGGAACCCAGCAGCCATGTACCATACTGTGAGGAAGTCAAAGAACCTCGTGGAAAGCCCATGAATTAGTTTTCTGGACATAGCCTCAGATGTTTTTATCTTCTCGGCTTACTAAAAACATCAACTACCAGATCAGTAAATGGGTTAATTCTTTTTTTTTTTCTTTTAATTTCTGAGTATTGAACTCAGAACCTGGCACAGACAGGGGAAGTGTTTTATCACTGAATTTTCCCATTTTCCCCCAGCTCACATAAGTAAGTTGCTTCTGACTACCAATTCCAGGCTTTGAGTAGCCCATATCCCAGCTGATATTTATTAGAACAGGGCAAAGCAGTCCCCACTGAGCCCCCAAAATGCACAGTGGGGAGCAAAGCACAGTTGCCATTGTTTTAAGGCACCATATTTTGAGGTGGTTAGTTATGCAACACTACATAACCCAACCATATATATTGATTAAAATATAACAACATATATGTAAAGATAGACCAGTGAAGAGCTAGTATAATTAAAATATGAGATAGGGTTGGGGATGTAGCTCAGTGTTGCAGCATTTGCCTGGGACCTGCAAGGCCCTGGGTTGGATCCCAAGCACTGTGAACAGAACAAATAGAAATACGGGGAGTGTATCATCTAACCATTTCATTTTAATGATGAGAAATTTCAGGGAAAGATCAGTTAAAGCTATTCAATCATTGAACACAATGTATGCAAGAGTCACTCACTATCAAGTAACCAGTTCTTCCTATGACACTTTCTTCATTACAGCTATATCTGAAATATTACATTTGATTTTGCTATATGAGATTTATTCTTCTAGTGTTGAACCATGGCTCAGTGATTCTACCCAGTGTTTTAGAATCACCTGTTGGAACACAGGGATCATGGAATTCTCTCCACCAATGCAGCTCTGTTAAATGGGAATCTATGTGTGTGTGTGTGTGTGTGTGTGTGTGCACATAATTATTGTACACATAATTCTAATGAGAACATACTGTTAAGACTTACTGGTATGAATCATGTTTTCAGGAAGAACGTTTTCACGAACAGAAAATTATAGGTAAGAAAGGCTTCATATACCGAATTTGCCCCTTTGATGTCCTCAGACCCTATTGCCTATATTTACATAACACAAAATAGAATAGCAGAAGATTATACTTGACAATAAAAGCAAAAGACCACATTTGGTGAAATAAAGAGGACAGGTGTTCTATTATATGATCCCTTTCTACATTATATTTTCTTAAGAGTCTTTTGTGAGTTGATCCTTAACCCACATTAAGGGATTTGACACACAAACTAAGAACTATGCTTGGCAATGCAATTTCATAAATTTAAAAGACCTGCCAGTTTAATGAGAAAGATTTTCAAGAATCTGGCAATTTCAGTTTTCAGTGTAACATTTGCAATAGTGCACATAGGCTGCCATAGGTCCATAGAAAAAAAGGCTCCAGTTCAATCAAGAAGCACCTGGAAAAGTTCATATGGGAGACAACACTTTTGTTGATGCTTAAAGGATAAATCCTATATGTTAGCACAACAGAGGTTGGGTATACTATTCAAAAGAAAGATATTATAGAGCAGGGGTAAGAAAATGATGACTCGTGAGCTAAATGTGCCTCATTGCCTACTTTTAAAAACAAAGTTTTATTTGGCCATAACCATACCCCATTGTTACTGCAGAGCTTATTAGTCATGAGAGAGACAGCCAGCCCACAAAGACAAAGGTACTTATTAGCTCCACCTTCACACAGTTTTCTGACCTTCAGTATACAATAATAATATCTGACATATTGTTATATATTAAAAAATTATCAAAGTATAAAAACAAAATTTGAATCAAAGAGGGAAATGAATTGATGCTGGACTGATAGGTTGTGCACATGAAGGGCAGTGTATGGTAGGTCACCATACTTGTGGTTTATTCTTGTGTCA
Organism: Aplodontia rufa; assembly: GCA_004027875.1. NCBI lineage: Eukaryota > Metazoa > Chordata > Mammalia > Rodentia > Aplodontiidae > Aplodontia > Aplodontia rufa. The sequence continues at coordinate 66,308 of PVKS010003781.1, read as the reverse complement.
CAGAGAATAAATTATGAATTTTAAGGGGCACAGTGACACGGATTTTGGCAAGATTCCTCTGTTGGACTATGAAGATATTTAAGAAATAAAAGATAAGATATGAGAGACCAGTTAAGAAATAATAAGGTATCTTGAGAACCTGAAGTATGACAGAGGAAAGTAAAATGAATTTCAAGGGGTATATAGAAACTTTAGCAAGAAACATCATCAACACTGGCTGAACTGTATTTTTTTTATTTTAAAAGAGGCCTTCAAATATTGACATTCTCCTCTTCCAAAAACAGAACCCAATTATCCTTCCCTCAAATGTAGGCCTTTCTAGTGGCTGGATTACAACAGAACTGATGCTATGTGACATCCAATGTGAGGTCAGAAAGCGCAGCTTCCACTGGATTCTCTCTCATTTGGATCTCTCTTGCTTTTAAGGCACCATATCATGAGAATAATAAAGCAGTTCTAGAACAATTTGATGTGAAGGAATAATTGAAGCCTACCCCAAAATAGCCCACCCCAAATTGCCAGCAACATAAGTGAGCCATGTTGGAACTGAACCTGACAGTGCCACTGAATCTTCTTGCTAACTGTGGCCTGGATAACATCTTGACCATAACCTCATGAAAAACCTAAGCCAAAATCCCTCAGCCAAGCTACTTCCAATTCCTCAACGAAACTGCCAGAGAAATAAATGTTTATTGTTGTTTTCATTAACCGATTATGGGGATAATTTGTTATTTGACAATAGGTAATTATTATATCAGTAGTAACTAAAAAGAAAAATGAACAAGAAGAAAAAAATCTTAGGGTAAAAGAGCCATGTACAGCATTGTTCATGCTGATTTGGAAGGTTATTTGGGACAGCCAAATGAACATGTCAAGTAGAATTTAGATTTTCTCCTCCAGTCTGACACTGGTAGAGACCAGGGATTAAATAAGTATTCTTCAAGTCTTTGAGGTACCTATTTGTTCTAATGTACAATTTCTAAACTTTCAATTCTACTTTTATTTCAGTGGAGATATTTCCATTTACAGTAAGCAGTTTGCTCTTTCTTATTCTTTGTTTCTATGTCCATCGGTATGTAACATCTCCTGGATCAGCAAATAACTGCTATAAAAATGAGACATTCCTAAAAGTAGAAAACTTGCAAAATAAGCCTTCCTGTCTTTTTAGCTTATATTTAAAAAATCTCTCCTCTCTCTCTCTCTTTCTCTCTCTCTCTCTCTAGTGGCTTTGTTTTGCTGAGGATTGAACCCAGAGCATTGTGTATGCTACGCAAACATTCCGCAACTGAGCTACATCTTCAGCTCTATGTCCCAAATCTTTGTAAATAAATAAGACTCTGAACCAACAACCAATGTACCCGGAACCTAGAAACTTACTAAAAGCCAAACTAGATGCTATCAGTGAGTTATATAAATGTAAACCCCATGTTTTGACAATATTTTTCTTAGATATTCTAAACATACTCAAATGCAATGGCCTCAAGCTGGAACTTGCTTGGATATGTGCAACAAATAATGGCGATGAGGTTGGTGAAGTGTCCAAATCTATGCATATCAAAGACAGGAAATGATTCTATGCCATTGTAATCCTAGGCTTGGCTTCTAGGTTCTAGCAAAAATAGGTCCCAGTACCATACTTTGGATGCCAGCAGAATTGTTCTCCGATGCAGTTGAGTGTAGTGGAATAAAGATCACATAATGAAAAATTTATACATCAACAAGGAACATCTACAGAAAATGCACTATTGTTCATAAGAGATTATATTTGGAAACTATAACCAACAAAATCATGTATCTCCAAAAACATCACAGATCCAAGGAAATATAAATGTAGATTAAGATTTAAAATTAAGATTTAAATTCTGGAATTTCAGAAATCAGATATTTCAAACTCTTCATTTTCATCAAAATTAACAAACCATCAAGTCCCCAATATTTTTAAGCACTGCAGCAGGTGCTAAGGGTTGATAACCCCTGGGAACTTCCGGTTTCAACACATTAGTCACCTTTTCCTATTATTAAAGTAAAACATTTTTCACATTTGCAAAATGATTTGAAAGGAAAAACATATTACTCCTGCTCCTGTCAGATATAATGCAAACATACACAGCTTCAAGTGGTATCAAACTGTATTCCATTATCTCTTTGCAACAATAAAATTTCTAACTTTCTTTTATCTAAATTTCTCTTCGAAATATCCAAAAAGCTCCTCAACAAATTGCTGAAAGACCCTTTCATCCTTGATAAAATATGAAGCTTATTGAGTGCTTTTGGTGTGTGGGTAGTAAGCACAATTTGACTTTCTTAGTAGACCCAGAAATTTGTGCAGACTTTTAATATAGAATACAGAATAGAAATAAAGTTCTCACCGTAGGAGGGGACACATATGGTCAGCAAGGGGAATATTAGCCTGACTTCAATTAGCTGTGGTCAAAAAAGAGCACAGAAATATTACCACCCAAAATTAGAGGATGCCAATAGACAGAGTCTAGTTTATCCCAAGGTTTGTCTTTGTATTAAAATAGGATCATCCCATCTGATTTTAATTTTTCAGTTAAAACAATAACAAAATGTTCCTGAGGGTTTTGTAAAGCTTTGAAAGACTTTACCCTAAGCAACTAATTGGGGGAATTGCAGGATAGTCCACAGGGGTTGGAAAAACATTTCCCTCATCTGCTCTGACAGAGCTGTGAGAATGAATCTTGAAAGGACACAGTACCCATACCACATGGTCAGTGGTGTCTCTCCCTTGCAGCAAACGCTCCCTTCCCCCAGCACCACCAATGCACACAATAGCAAAACACAGAATTTGGGTTGGATTGCAAATGGTTTAAAGCCCAAATCCATTGATAGCAAATAGCAAAGGCAATCATCCCTAATACCCTCAAACATGCCAAATGGAAAGTTCTTTTGAAAGACCTATACAGGAATGATTTTTTAAGCATTTGTGTTCTGACAAGAAATGTTTTCATGATTGTACACCCAATTTCCTCTAAAAGACTCTCCTGAGGTCCCTTCTGAAGACTAGAGGAAAATGTACAAAGGGTCATATGGTTTATTAGAGAAAAAAATATTATTTAAAGCATCTCAAAAAGAAGAGGAAGTTTTCACATTGAAATGATAATAAAAATTTGAAACTAAGCTTCTACGATATGCACATATTGTCTAAAGGTTTCTGCTTCATTCCTAGGACAGAAAATATTTAAGACTATGCAATTGAGAATTTCTAAAGCATTATAAATAATATGAGGTTCATTATAATTCATATTTGACTTTGCTTTCCTTATCTGTCTATAAATATGCAACTTATAAATTTATCTACTTTCAGAAAACAGAAGTTATCTTTGTACTTATACTTATTTTTAAAAAGTACTTTGTGTTCTATGGAGGTGCTATAACTTGTTCTCAATCTATGCAAATAATAAGTATATGAAAAAAAAATGCTTGCTCTGTCCTTAAATAAGTTAAGCACTGCATGTTGAAACTTCTGACAGGGACAAAAGGCAGAAGGAAACTTATGAGAAATTAGATCACAATTCAAATAGGTTCCATTATTCAGTGAGACTGTGAGGTCACAGGAGATTCTCATGAGCAATTATATTTGTTGTCATAAATCAATGAATAATACTTTTATTAATTATCTGTTGAGTCTTGTTTTTGGTTTTTGGACTTTAGGTTTGGAATGATTTTGAGAAAGAAAACAAAACCACACCCACATTAGGTCATACCTGCTTCCTAACTAGATCCCTGGGACATCATTTATAAAAGTAAATTTTATTTTATTAGCCTCATTAGAAATGAAGTCATCATATTTATTATCCAAAGTTAAACATGGTATACTGTTGGCTTTTTGTCAATTTCAGAGGAGATGAAAAATCTTGGCACATAGCTGAAATGTTTTACATAAGATAGTTTTTTCTTTGTATTACACTTTATTATTCTCATATATACAATAATTAGACTCCTCTAACAAACAACACTTGAAAGTAGAGAAGTGGCTAGAATAAAGGATTATCAAATATGGTGGAAGAAGATGGATTGGGTACATTGAAGCCCCACTTTAACATTTTGTTTTTGAAGGAAAGAATTCATTGGCATTTTATTTTACTTGAAAATGTTTACAGTGGTTTTATTTGTAATTGCTCTAACCTAAGAACAAATAAAATGACCTGCAACTAGTGAATGGGTAAATTGTGTTACATCCACCCCATGGGTTTCTGGGAAAAATTGTGAGTGCTGGTTCTTTCTGACTGCTTTGAAAACTGACAGGAATTAATAAGATACTCATAACAGGTGAAGGATGGAAAAGCAGCTTGACTTCTCCCATGGAGTCACCTTTGGGGCTCTATTTGGTCCATGTTGAGTCGGTTCTTAAAAGTCTCTTCCCTCTTGACCACCCTCCCTCTTCCCCATTCCCATACTTGCAATCTAGACCCATCTCTTCTGCCACCTGTAAGGTCAAGGTCATGGGGACTTCCTCCAGGGCTCCATCAAGCATAGTCAATATCTTCAAATCCTCTGTTAAGACTAGAATTGGGCTTCTAGGCGCTCTCAGATTAGACAATGCTATTCTTAGCATAACTTACAAAGAAAAAAATTGACAGGGAATCGTTATACTCAACCTTGAGCCACATGAGGTCTGAAGTGAAGAAAACAAATTGGGTGGTTATTAAAGACATTTAAGAGAAAGTCTATCATGGAATGATCAGCTGTCTCAATAGCTTTTCTGTTGCTAAGAACAATATCACAGATAAGATAAGTTACAAAGAAGAAAGGTTTATTTTGGTTCTCTGTTCTGGTCTAAGTTCAAGGAACCCTATGTGGTAATAGTCTTTTTTGCTGGCAGAGTCAGGGACAGTGCAGGGCATCACGCAGCAAAAGACAGAGCATGTGACAGACCTAGTTGAATAACAGACCTGCTCTCAATGTAATCCATTAATCTATTAGGCACATGGATAGATAGTCCCATCCATGGGAACAGAGCACTAATCACATCTTAAAGGTCTACCTGGTCCCATCTCTTGTTATCTCATAGTGGGGATTAAAGTTCAACATGAATTTCAGAGAGGACAAACTATATTTAAAACATAGTATCAGCTAAACAAAAGGTGAACAATAGGTTATTGAAGGAGGTGAAGGTGAAAGAAGTGGGAGGACTGATTGAAATACATAGCTCTCATCATGCACAACATCCTAGGAAGAATTTTGTCAAGGACCAACCATATGGCACTATACTCAATGCATCAAGCCTTAAAGTTAGGATTATAATTATAAGAAAGAATTTTTTAAAGTAGTTACTGAGCACTTACAATTGTATAATATTAATTTCACAGCAACTGTTTAAGGTAGATATTGACTTTCCCATTTTTCATAGACACAGGGAAATCAGGTATCCTGCTCTAGGTCCAATCCCTACAAAACATCAATACATTTTCAAACATTGATTTGGGGATAAGTAAATCCCCAAATCCACACAGCTTTATCAATGAGAATAAGGGAGACTCACAAGTAGAGTTTAAATAGCAACCTTTGAATGACAATTGTTTAATAATACCTAAATTATATTTTTAGACAGACAAACAGGCACACAAATTGCATAAAAATGTTATATAATATTGAGTATGTTCTCAGTTTAATGTCTTTATTTACTTTTTTGAGGATTCAAAATTTATGGTAACAATAATAATTATACAAATTTACAATATTTTCTGTATTCTATAAAGAAATTTAATATTTAATTTAATTCTCCATTTTGTCTGATGCCTAATCTGGCTTTTATAGTACTAGGAAAATTCAGAACATTTCAGACTGATATGTCATCTTGGCTATAAAATTTAATTTTTCCTAAGATTTTTCCTGGTTTGAGATTTAATTAGTAAGCTTTGAGAAGGTGATTTGGAAGTTTTATTTATATACTACAGAGTCATAGGTAAGGGAAGAATGACTACTTTTAATTCCTGAATTACTTCTGTTCAATTATCCCTGTTCAGCGTTCTAATACTGGCCCCTGCTCTGGATGTAACTCATCTTCTTTAGTGTCTGGTTATATCCCAATTCCTGTTGGCAGTTAGTTAATCATGAGCCATGTCCCCATCTGATCTCTAGGAACATGGGATTCCCTTCTTATGAAACTTCTGCACCATGGGAGATTCAGGATTGTCTCTGATCTTCTTGTGCCTAGGTATTCTCTAACACACTTCCTATTCTGTGGCTAACACATTTGACAACATGTAGGATTTCCTGTGAAGCTTGTCGTCTCCTTCTCTCCATTTAGAAAATGGAAAGTAGAATTTTTTTTCTTTCTGATCCTCAAATTTGAAGATAAGATGTACTTTGATCCTCTCCTGCCGACTAACCTGTGGGGAAGGTGGTTGTTGGGGAGGGAAAATAGGATAATTGTTCCTAAACTATAGGATATTCAACCATTTTTCCCCTTTCCTCAAATGCAATGTATTTTATATCATATGGGAAGAAGTCAGACACGTTGGTCTTACATAGTCAGGTAATGGAGTTCAAAAGACAGAAACTGGACACCTGTGTTACCTTGTCCATCCTAGCAATTCTGTCCTCCATTCCCAGGGCAACGGTGGCAACAAGACCCAAAATAGGAAGCAGTCACAGGATGAAAGGGAGCATATGAGAGAAGAAATAAGTACTTGGAATAAAATTATATTTCTATCATCACCATTTCTAGAAACCCAAAGCAGTAATGCAGATATTAGCAAATTTTTAATTCATTCCATTTAAAACTGAGATGGTATATTCCAGGAACCTGCATGAAAAGAGAAATATTTGAACAATCATTCATATATGTCTGGTTATTTATTTTCATGTATACAATAAAAATGACTGAATTTGTTTCCATTGTGGATACTGCTTAGGGACCATGTGTACCAGTTATGTAGAACAGATTTTGGATTTTGAAACCATCATAGATATGAGTAGTATTCTTCAGGAACCAGAAAAACAGAGAGAAACGATATAATTATTTTTCTCTTCCACTGGTCATTCTACTTACTACTAGCTGCACTTTTAATTTGGCTATCACATAGATTTTGATGTAGCTACCTTATAAAGACAAAAGTATGATGCTACAACTTATTCTATGAATCAGAAATATTTCTACATGCCAGAGTTCATGGATTATTTATTTTAGAAATAAAAATCACAAAAGATACTTTGAAAATTCAGAAATGTTCTAACTACTTTCATTTTTATTAAATTGAAGTTTCCTAAATGCCTGAAGCTTTACTAGCCTCAAATCGGTCATATATTAGAGAAGATCAATACACACCAGATGATTTAATCATCTATATCTTAAATTTTTTTGCTGAAATTCTTAAGCAATAAATATTTTGACAAATGTGCATTTTTTTGGTTTATGAGAACTGTAATATTTTTAAAGAATATAGGGCATTTTAAAGGCAAAAAATATTGTTTATGCCATAATCAATTACACAGCTCTAGCTTTAAAATGGTTATTTATAAGTTGCTTAACCTGGTTACTTTATTTAATGGTTATTTTCATTATTTATTCAATTAATGTTGTAAACACAGTATTGATTCAAAGGGCAATGCTTTCCATGAGATGGATCTGGCCATAAAATTGAACGGTAAAAGTTTAAACATATAAAAAAAAACTGCTTGGCCAGTTTCATCAACACTTGAGAAATATATATAAACCTTCGTGCTTCTGAGTTATAGGCACAGGAAACAATTAAAATATTACATGCACAAATCTCTAAACACCATCATCATGGGAGCAGTTAACCTATTAAATGTAGTTGAATTCTGTACTTTTTAAGAAATATTTTTAAGAAATTCATCTCTTGGGGTTGGGGATTTAGCTCAGTGGCAGAGCACTTGCCTAGCATGCACAAAGCCCCGAGTTCAGTCCTCAGCCCTAAAAAAAATTAAAAACTTCATCTCTTGCATGCAAGAATATGCATATTAAATTACAATATTTGAAATGAGTTTGCCAACATTCTGTTTAAATTTGTGAATGTTGAGACTGGAGATCAATAAATGTGCCCAAAGCATAATGACAATTAATAAAGTGTTCCACTTGACACACATCCTATCATCCCTATACACACACACACACACACACACACACACACACACACCATCTAAATCAGTTGCTTAAATTGCTTCTTTAATGGTGAATTATCTTCTCATTTATCTTCCTGGCATTGAAGATTCATTCCTAACACAATTAATTCTGTGTATTTACATCACCATTAAAGTGCTTAATTAATACACCTGCATTTGTTTGGCCTATAAGGAAGTTGGGGTAATCATAAAATTTGAATCATGTCCAGAATATCTCTTGCACAGATTTCTTTGTATTCATATGGCTAACTCAGTCGTGACCCTCTTCAATTCTCTTCTATACACTGCAGAATTCACCTTATTGGTCTCCCTCCCCAATCAATACTGTACACTACTGCTAGACTTATTGCCATTCCCCTGTTGTAAAACATCCACTTTCTATTGCTTAGAAGAAATGCCAATTACTTAGCCTAGCATTTAAAGCTCCCCATTAAATGACCAACCTATATTTCAACCCTTCCCTTCTACCTCCACCCTCATGTGCCCTAACTACTGAGTCACATGCAGCTATCTATTTGCCATTCCTCATGTTTTCCAGATGTATTTTTCCTAACGATCTTGACTCAAGTTTTTTCCATCTGAAATTTTATAGTAGATTCATCCATAATTCAGACAAAAATCATATCTGGTAACAAATCAATTACAGATGCTACATTTCAGAATTTATCTTCTCTCAAACACTATCACAGGATTGCTTAAATGTTAATCATAGTACATATTATAGCCTTCTACCAAATTTATTCAGGCATAGCTGTCTCTGTTCCTGGAATTACAGTGCATGGAAGCAAGAGAAAAATATTCCATTTTGTTTTGGTTGATCCAATGTCTTCAAGCACCAAATGTGTGTTGATAGAACTGATTTGGATGCATGTTCTTGCCTGTCATGATGCCATATAGTACATGATTTATTTTTTTCTTGATGATCTAGGACAATATTTATTAATATTATTGCACTGCATAATAAGGCCCTTAGGAGTCACTAAAGCATGTCAAGTTCTTTCTCCCTAGGGAAAATGGCTGCAAACTGCAGAGATTTGAGTCAGGAAGTTCTATATCCTTTGGCCTCCTCCTGGCAGCTGCTTTATTTTCACCAGTTGCCTGGGGATAAGCCTAAAGGTGCTAGTCTCCCTCTCCTACAGAAAATAAACATCAAGGTCTTAGTAGCAATAGCAGGTATTGCATTCTGCCACTTATTGCCCTTTCAGGTTACTGGGTGATTCTAAACTGTTACAGCATTGCCTCCAAAGAATTAAGCTTTTTCAGAAAAACAAGAAAGAACTTCCTTAAGTTTGGGCAAGAAAATGTTGGAATTGGGTATTTGATAGCATCAGTCTCATTGGGATGTATGTTCTCATTTTCAGAGGGCAAGGGAGACTGGACTGAGAGCTAGTGTTCCCTGGGAGTGAGAGACACTCAAGTCACTGTGGGGCCCATGTCCCCACCCCACCTTCATGTGCACAAAAACAGAGTGGAACTTCTTTGTGCTGGTTGACACCCTAAATCCAACAGCCTACCGCATTATTGCTTCCTTCTCCATACAAACAGAAATTGTTCCACTCCTGATTTGTGGGATAGAAGGTCATGGGGCATTAGGCCACTGAACCCCTCAAGGGATGAGAATATAGCAAAGGCACTCATCTGATGCCAGCTAAAAGAACAGGGATTTGATTTCCTAGGGGAACTTGCAGTTATGTTCCACTCGCCCAATTATGTTTCCTGCCCTCCCCAAAGTTATCATTTCTCCTAGATTCAATAATAGCTACTGTTCATTTCCTTTTGGCTTTTCCAATTCCTGGACTTTTCCAAGCAGCCTTGGTTTTTTTTTAAGAGGATGTCTCTTTCACTGTGAAAGTTAATAGATGTATTGATTTCATCTGAGCAACCAAAGTAATATAACAATAATATTTTTGCTTTAGGTTTTTCACAAATTTGTGTTTAAGATCTCTTCTCAGAATTTTTCTCATGAATAAAAAACATTTCAGGTGACATTTGGGAACATGCAGAGCATATTCACAGAGGAAAAGGGCTTGCTTGTCCTCTTGCATAACCTCCTGGAGCTCTGTCATGCTTGGCTGCCAAAAGGAAATGTTTTTGCAGAGACATTTTTATGTGGTCATAGCTTGAGGTCAGGCATTGCTTCCCTGCTTCTTCAAAAAGTGCTTCTATATAAACGAACAAGCCCAGAAATCTGGAAATTTGTCCTTAGTCTGCTTTTGTTGCCAATTCACGGTGACCTGAAACACGTCGATGATGTTTGAGCCTCAGTTTCTTTCTTTGTCAAACTTCGGGCCTCCCATCTCATGGGATCGATGTGAAGATTGAGTGAGATTGTCAAAAGGAACATTGAAATCTATAGAATATTAAATATGATAATGAGGTAATTTATGTGATCATTTTTGGTAAACTATAAAGAGAAGTCTTGTAAAAGCAGATAAGCTTATTGATCGTAATTGCTCCCTTGGAATCACAAAATCTTGAGCTAAGGAGCAAGTTCAGGAATGGCACTGCTGCATACTTAGTGGCCACTTTCCTGTCCTTGCTATTCTACACTTACACCCACCAGCCCTCTAGATGGCTTTCACCTTATAATGCCCCAGACAGTTTCTTGCCTATAGCCATAAAACTGAACTTATTTTCAACAAAATTGTTTCAGTTCAGTAAATGCACAAACATTCCTGGAAATTCAGCCAAGATATCTTTATCGCCTCCACTTTCTAGAACCCAACGGCCCTCAAATTATTTTAAGATCTATGTTCTAGGAAAAGTGTGATTCTTTAAAGCTCAAAAGCTATTTGGATCAGGGGGAAAATTTTTTTTAAATTAATTCCTTGTATACTCCTAATAGGTCCATTTTCTTTTGGAAAATTATAATGTGGGAAAATCTGTGAGGGCTTGAAGTATATACTGCACTTTCTATGTAAAAAAGCTTCAAATATCAGGAAGATCCATATTTCCCTGGCTAATTTTGGTCTGCTGAGATGTCCCTGCCATGCAGTAGTGACAAAGCCATAGCAGAAGACATAAACAAAGAAAAACTTGGAGGTAAACATTCTTGTTTGTATTCTAAATCCTCATCAAAACCTTCAGTTATAGAAGTCAGTTCCCAAGAACATGATCAGATTTTGAATTTTCCTGGGAGGGAAGGTTGTTTTACAACCTTCCTCCATTCAGAGAACTTTGAAAATTTTCCTTACTATTTCAGGCCCATTTTCATTGAGAAACAAAATAAATATCTTAAGGCATAGATATAGTATCACTATGACTGATGTGCAATTTTTCATTTAAATACAAAAACATCCCACAAAATGCAGAGAAAATAAAAGAAGCAAAGAAATCTATTAGGTAGATTGTATTTTTCACATGAAAATACTTTTAAGTAAATCAAGGCTTTAAATCAAGAGATGTATTCCAGTGTCTCAGGTAATGAAAGTTGAAGTGCACATTTTTTTTTTATAAAATCACTATTTCTGTCTTAACTAACCAATGAATGATGCTCATAAATGCCATATCCCAAGTTTGATCTCATCATATAGTGAAATTGCAACCTCAACAGTACACTCTCTGCTGCTCAGGGGTCCTATTGGCCGTCCAAGTCAGCTTACTAGTTCAACTTGATTTTATTTATTCTGAAATGCGGCACTATTTCCAGATTCCTATCACACCTCATAGGTATCTGCAGGGTTAGGTCAAGCATGAGAATATTGTGATTTAAATAATATGTTTTGATACTTTTTCTTATTATCATCATTTGTTTGTCTCCTTTACTTCTCAGGCACTAAATCCTATCAATTCTAATTTGGCAATGTCTTTGCCTTTTCTGTTTTATCCCCACAATTACCTTAGTTTCAAAGAGTCCTCTCAGGGGTTTCTTTGCCCCCACATTGAACCTCCTCTAATCCGCCCTTCCCATTAGGATAACATTCCAAAAACATGGGTTACACCATACCCTTTCCTTCCTCAGTTTTCCTTCAATGACTTTCTGTTGAAAATATCTCTGTGGCTTTAATTTCTACGAACTGAACTTCAACATCTATCATAACCACATTTCCATTTTTTCACTCTATATATGCTACCCTACTATGCTCTCATACATTGGTCAGTCACTTAATCACATTGGTTCCTGAGCCTGGAAGATTTCAACTTCTCCTCTCATGGTAAAAGCCTTCAAGGCTCACTTCGAACATCACAGCCTCTGTGTGTGCTTCTTTTATTCCTTCTACTTAGTAATCAATCTTCCTTTAAGAATGTACCCACAGCCTGTTGCTTCTTTAATTAAAACTTGAGTTAAAAATTGGTTGTTTACGTTTTTATCTATGTCCGTGTGCAGGAAGTTCATTGAGAAGACAGAGCAGTTATCCAGAACATAGTGCCAAGGTTTACACTTTAATCTGAACAGCTCAATTTGAACTCTGGTTCTACCGCCTACTATTTATTTAGCTATAGGCAATTGATTAACCTTTCCAGGCCTTGTCATAGGCATTTTGCTTCCTTTTCAGAAAATCAGTGTATTAACTTTCCTTCAGGTTAATTGCAACAAATATATGAAATAACATTCAAAAACCTTTTGCACTTTAAGACTTTAATCAAGGTATGTTGAATAATTACAAGCAACGATAAAACAGAGAAGGGTTCTTGTTGAAAACAACAAGGCAAGTCCCTGCTTAGTTGGGACTAGATGTGCCCCAGGAACACTAAGCAGACCTTTGTGACCAAAATAGGGTGTGGTTGTAAACAATGAACAGTTAGCTTACATAGCTCACATTATAGGCTTAATATCACAGGAACATTTTTGAGAGAAGAGGGGTATCATTTAGGATTTGAGAATGACTTTTCTGATTGTTATAAATGAAAAGAAATAGGAGGGGCAGAATATGAAATCAGAAAAATCAACTAGTCAGTGATTGAAGCAAATCAGGCATAATAAGAAGGCCTTGAAAGAAGGTGCTAGCATCCGCATATCTATTGATACAATGTCCACTATGTAAATAATTGCTTCATTTTATTTATTCTGGATTTAACTTCTCCAGGTAAGTTTAAAGGAGTTTCTACATGTTCTAATTGTTAACTCTGACATGAGTTAAACCCATGTTTGCTCTAACAATATTTTTTTTCTATAGACTTAGATCTACCTTTTTTTTTTAGTTGAGACCATTCTAGATGGTCTACCATGCATTTGTTAATTTCTCTCCAAATAGCTCTTTCTTTTGCTCAAGTTAATTTTCCTTCTTTCAGCTGTTTCTATGTTTAGCTACCTAAATAATATACAGGAGGGAACTGATCATTTTTTTCTCATAATACTATGTGAATTATTGTTTCCTTTCAATTTTTCATAATTTGTTGATTCATCTAGCAAATTTTATTAAATATATATCATGTTCATTTGTCTGACTGCTGTAAAAAGAGTAGTTAATGAACTTACTTGATTTCAACTCTTATGAAACAGGTACTAGTCTATTAGAAAACTCATCAAGTATTCTCTTATCCAAATCATTTGTAGGAGTTTCAGATACGGTCAGGCAATAGTCCTAGGATACCTTATCTCAACTTTAGTCATGTAATTTTCCATTTGTTTTGTTTCCCGTTTTTTTTTTCAAAGAGAATCAATTTTTATTCATTTTTTCACATGTCATTACTCTGACACTTAGTTGTGTACATGGTGCTCGGGTTTGAACCCATGTACTCATGCATGCTGAGCAAGCTCAGTAACCGCCGAGCCACCACTCATGCCCCAAAAATGGGGTTTATTAATCCTCACTTCTCCACGCTGGGGCTGCTGCCCAGAGGAGTCCTGGGTCCTACTACAATCCAGGGACCTCTAAGTTCTGCTCTACTTGGGGACCAACCCTGCTTCTGAATCAACTTCCTGTTCCCATTCTCATCTGGCATTTTGTCCTTAAACACAATCTATTGTCCTCCCCAAAGTCTGAGAGGGAGAGGGAGCATACAAAAAGTCCACGCCCCACTCCAATCCCAAAATGTGGAGTAGCCTGAGGTTCTTCCCTGGGGAGGGCTGTCATGGTTTGGTGGGTCTGAACTTCCAGTAAACCTGTCCTCAGGGAATCTGAGTAGGAGACAAATCTTCAGACCAGAGTTACAGCATAGATTCAGAGAGGCTTCTGCTGCTTGGCGGTTGAGGTTAGAAAATGAATCTTTGGATTTTTTTTCACTACCTTTATGCCTGGGGGACTTTTCAAAAGCAGCCTAGACATTTGTATTTTCTGTCCTAACCTATTAGCTGCATTTTGGAAAGCATTCTTAGTGCTCTAATAGTATTTCTTTTCTTTTTTTTTTATTAGATATTATAGAGTCACAATTGAGGGGGAAACATTATCAAACATTCAAGAATAAATGTATATATACTTCGTTATCTAGAGCTAATACCATGTCATGGATGCCCTGCTTGGGTTCCCCATGTTGCTGTTTCCCCCAGAAGAACCGCTGAGCTAAATGGATACCTAGTGGAGGTCAGACATCACCTTCTGAGATGATTCCCCTATATTCACAAACTCCAGTCTCCAAGGTGATTTTCCTAAGCCCTCCCCCCATCCTGTCCTCAGCCGATGCCTCCAACTATCCTAGGGAGTCATCTCCCTGTTGTAATAAGAATCATACAATTAGAAGTTATTATTACCTTAGCCATCTAACATACTGCTTCCTGATGTATTCCAGCTTCCACACATGAGAGAAACCATTCGGCCCTTGAGTCTCTGAGATTGGGATACTTCACTGAGCATAATTCTTTCCATCTCCATCCATTTGATCTCAAAAGCCATAATATCATCTTCTCTAATGGCCGAGTAGTATTCCATTGTATATATGTACCAGAATTTTTGAATCCACTCATCAAGTGAGGGGCATCTGTGTTGGTTCAATAGTCTAGCTATAGTAAATTAAGCTGCTATAAAGGTTGATGAAGCCACATCACTATTATATGATAATTCTAACTCTTTTGGGAAAATACCCAGGAGTAGGATAGCTGGGTCATAAGATGGTTCTATCCTTAATTTTTTGAGGATTCTCCACACTGCTTTCCAGAGTGGCTGAACCACTTTGCAATCCCACCAGCAGTATGACAGTGTTCCTCTTTTCCCACAGCCCCTCCAGCATCTGTTATTGTTTGAATTTTTCATTTTTGCCACTCTAACAGGAGTGAGGTAGTATCTCATTGAAGTTTAGATTTGCATTTCCCTTATAGCTAAGGATATAGAGCATTTTCTCATATATTTATGGGAATTCTGGACTTCCTCTGGTGAGAAGTTTCTTTTAAGATCCATAGCCCATTTATTGATTGGATTATTTGTGAGCTTGGTGTTTAGTTTCTTTAGTTCCTTGTATATTCTGGATATTAGCCCTCTGTCCGAGGTGTAGCAGGCAAAAGTTTTCTCCCATTATGTAGGTTCTCTCTTGATGTTCTTGACTATATCTTTAGCTGTGCAGCTAGTTTAATTGCATCACATTCATTTATTCTTGACTTTACTGCTTGAGCCATGGGAGTTTTGTTAAGGAAGTAGCTGCCAACTCCTATGTCCTGTAGTGTTGACCCTACTTCTTTTTCTAGTAAGTTTAAAGTTGTGGCCTAAATATCCAGATCTTTGAACCATTTTGATTTAATTTTTGTGCAGGGCCAAAAATAAGGATCCACATTCAGTTGTCTACACATGGCTGTCCAATTTGTCCAAAACCATTTGTTGAACAGGCTATCTTACTTCCACAGTGTGGTTTTGCCTCCTTTATCAAGTATCAAATAGTTAAAGATATGGGGGTTTGTCTCAGGATTTTCTATTCTGTTCCACTGATCTTTGGTTCTGTTTAGATACCAATACCATGCTGTTTTTGCTATGACAGCTCTGTGGTATAATTTCAGGTCAGGGATTGAGATACTCCCTACTTCTTCCTTCCTGTAGAGTAATGTTTTGGCTAGTCTGCATCGCCTGTTATTCCATATGAACTTGAGAATTGCTTTTTCTATAACTGTGAAGAATGCCATTGGTATCTTGATGAGGATTGCATTAAATCTATGTAGGGCTTTGGGGAGAATGGCCATTTTTATTATATTGATTCTGCCTAACCATGAGCATGGACTTTTTTCCCATCTACTCAGGTGTTCTGTATTTTCTTTTCTTAGTGTTTGATAGTTTTCTTTGTAGAGGTCCTTAAATTCCTTTGTAAGGTTAATGCCCAAGTATTTCATTATTTTGGAGGATATGGTGAATGGGAGAGATTTCCTGATTTGTTCTTCTGCGTATTTGGTACTGGAGTAAAGGAAAGCAAGTGACTTATTGGAGTTGATCTTGTAGCCAGCTACTTTGCTGCAATCACTTATAAGCTCTAGGAGTTTTCTGGCCGATGTTAGTGGGTCTTCTAGGTATAGAATCATGTCCTCAGTGAATAGAGATAACTTAAATTCCTCTTTTCCTATATGAATACATTTGATTTCCTTGTCTTGCCTGATACCTCTGGCAAGGGTTTCAAGGACTATATTGAACAAGAGTGGGGAAAGTGGACAGCCTTGTCTTGTTCCTGAATTCAGTGGAAATGCTTTCAGGTTTTCTCCATTGACGATAATGCTGGCTATAGGTTTTTCATGAATGGATCTGACATAATTAAAGTATCTTCGCTTGCTCCCTATCTTTTCCAGAGTTTTGAGCATAAAGTGCTGTTGCATTTTGTCAAATGCCTTCTCTGCATCAATTGAGATGATTGGATGATTTTTGTTTTTAATTCTGTTTACATGGTGAATCACATTTATTGATTTGTGTATGTTGAACCAGCCTTGTTTTCCTGGAATGAAGCCCACTTAATCATGATGAATTACCTTTTTAATGTGCTTTCATATCCAATTGGCTAAAATTTTATTAAGGATTTCTACATCAATGTTCATCATGGAAATTGGTGTGTAGTTTTGTTTTCTTGACAAGTCTTTGTTGGGTTTTGGTATCAGTGTAATATTTGCTTTATAAAAGTGTCTGGGAGTGTCCCTACTCTGTCAATTTCCTGGAAGAGCTTGTAGAGGATTGGTGTTAGTTCTTCTGTGAAGGCTTGGTAGAATTCTGCAATATATCCATCCAGCCCTGGGCTTTTCTTTTTTTGGAGAGCTTTAATTGCTGCTTCAATTTCACTGTCTGTGATAGGTTGGTTTATATTTTCAGTATCCTCCTGTGTTAAAGAGGGGATTTCATATATGTCCAAGAACCTGTCCATATCCTACAGGTTATCAAACTTGGCAGAATATAAATTTTCAAAATAGGTTCTGATAATCTTCTGGATCTTGGATGAGTCCATTTTGATATCCCCATTTTTATCTTTGATTTTGTTGATTTTCTTCATTTTGTTGTTCTTCCTTTCGGTGAGGTTGGCAAGGGGACTGTCGATTTTGTTGACTCTTTCAAAGGACTAACTCTTAGTTTTGTTAATACTTTGTGTAGTTTTTTGTTCTCAATTTCATTGACTTCAGCTCTGATTTTGGTAATTTCCAGTGTTCTGTTAGCTTTGGGGTTGGATTGTTCCACTTTTTGTAGTTGTTTGAGTTGAAGCATAAGGCTATTAATCTGATCTTTTTCTAGATTTTTGATGTATGCACACAGTGCTACAAATTTACCTCTTAAGAAAGCCTTCATACTGTCTCAGAGGTTTCGGTATGTTGTTTCCTCATTCTCGTTCAATTCCAAAAACTTCTTAATCTCTGCTCTCATTTCCTCTTTTACCCATCCTTTGTTTAAGAGGGAATTATTAAATTTCCAAGCGTTTGAGTAGTTTGTGTTGTTTCTCTTGTTGTTGATTGCTAAGATCATAGCATTATGATCTGATAGAATACATGGGATTATATCCACTTTTTTATATTTGTTAAGATTATATCAGTGAACTAGGATGTGGTCTATTTTAGAGAAGGATCCATGAGCCCCTGAGAAGAAGGTAAATTCAGCTGTCGTAGGATGGAATATTCTGTAAATGTCTGTTAAGCCTGATTAATTAATAGAGTTGTTCAGATTGGAGATGTCTTTATTGATTTTTTGTTTTGATGATCTGTCTAGAGTTGATAATGGTGTGTTGAAATCCCCCAGAATTATTGTGTTGAGATCAATGAGGGGATTAATGTCCTTAAGTATTTTCCATATATTTGGGGGGGTTGGAATTGGGGGCATAAATGTTAATTATCATTATATTTTCTTGATGGACTGTCCCTTTTAGTATGATAAAGTGACCCTCTTTGTCCTTTCTGACTAGTTTTAGTTGGAAATTGATTTTATCAGAAATTAGAATCACCATGCCAGCTTGCTTTTTTGGGCAACAGGCCTGGTAAACATTTTGCCATCCTTTCACTTTCAGCCTGTGTCTATTTTTTAGTGTCAAATGTGTCTCTTGCAAGCAACATATTGTTGGATTTTGATATTTGATCCAATGGGCCAGTCTGTCTTTTAATTGGGGCATTGAGTCCATTCACATTCAAAGTTAGAAAAGATATGGGAGGCTGAATCTCAGACTTTATGATAATTACAGAGTTTGAGTCATCTTGGAAGTCAATTTGTGTATAATATGGTTATTGACTCACCTTGTTAAGGGTTTAGGGTGTCAGTGGCATTTTCTTCTGAATGGAGAACATCCTTGAGAATATTCTCTAATGCAGGATTTGTGTTCAGGTATCTTGCTAGCTAGAGTTTATCATTGAAGTACTTAATTTCCCCATCACATTTGAAGCTGAGTTTTGCAGGGTTTATTATCTTTGGGTAGAAGTTGTTATATTTCAACATTTAAAAGATATTGTTCCAAGCTCTTCTGGCCTTCATTGTTTGCTCTGAAAAATCCATAGTGATCCGAATTGGTTTGCCTCTGAATGTGATTTGGGGCTTTTCTCTAGCTGCTTTTAGAATTCTCTTTTTAATTTCTGTGTTATTCATTTTGTATATGATATGTCTTGGTGAATTTCTCATTTGATTAGGCCTATTTGGTGTTCTATAAGCATCTTGAATGTGATATTCCAGATCAGTTGTAAGATGAAGGAATTTCTTGCTTATGATTTCGCTTAAAAGGTTCTTGATGCCTCCTGTCTGCTGTTCAGAGTTTTCCTCCAGGCCAATGATTTTCAGATTATTATGCCTCATCTCATCAAATATTACTTGGAAATTCTGATTATGTAGTATAAGTTTCTTCTCTTGTTTATTGTCTTTGAGTTAGACAATGTTTAGCTGATCTTCATTTTCTGATGTTTGTTCTTCAAAGGCTAAAGTTCTATTTTCAGTAGAGTATATTCTAGTGTTGGTATCATCCAGTGAAGACTTGATTTGGTTAACTGTGTTTTTCAATCCTGATCGCTCTGCTACATCTCTTTTCAGCATGTCTATTTGTATGTATAGCTGATCTTTCATGTCATGGAATTGCTCCCTTATTTCCCTGTAAAAGTTGTCTCTCATCTCTTGAAATTGTTCTCTGATCTCTTTCCTTATTTCATCTCTCAACTCTTTGATTGAATTACTAATCATAATGTTGATACAATATCTTTGGTTTTCATCTAGGGCTGCAGCTATGGGGTCCTTGAGTGGGGAGATGTGGGGTTAAGGGGGAGAGTTATTTCTCCTTCTCTTCATTTTCAGAATCAGAGAGTATGTCTTATAGTTCAACCTTGTTACTCTTGGCAGAGTAATTGGAGCTTCTAATGGCTTTGCTTCATTGTGATGGGGAGCTATTTTGTCAAGACAGACCTAAAGATGCTAGACTGATCTGCAAGAACTTGAGAGGCTATAGGTGCTGATACTAGTCTGTTTCAACTAAAACAAATGTGCTGGTGAGTAGCACCAAGAGTAGCAGTTTTGTTTTTTTTTTTTTTTTTGAGAGAGCTCTCACAATATATTATGATTACAAGCAAATACCAGTTTTGAAGAGTGTCTGTTTGTTCAGATAGCAGGATCTCAGAGTACAGGGGAGGAAGAGGTTAGTCTTGTGTGAAATCTTCTCCTCCCCTACCTCCACCAGCAGTGACCGGAGGTGGAGAGGGAGATCCCAGCACCACACAGCCCCTTTGGGAGATGGCCAATACTCAGGGTGGTAGATTCTGGTTTTCTGACCATGGGGGCTGAGACCTTAAGACTGTTTTTTGCTGATCAGCCAGCCCTGCCCTCAGGGAAACATCACAATGGGGAGCTGGCTGCTGCGCTCACAGGAACAGCTGTAAGTTCACTAATGTGAGTGGTTAATTCCCAGACAATTATTCCAAGTTCATGTAAATTAAGATCAATCAGATTAGGGAGTTGGGGAGATTCTGATTTTTTGACCATGGCAGCTGAGACCCCAAGACTGTTTTTTGCTGATCAACCAGCCCTGCCCTCAGGGAAATGTCACAATGGTGAATCGGCTGCTGCAGCTCTCACAAACTGTTGTAAGTTGGCTAATGTGAGTGGTTAATTCCCAGAGCTTTATTCCAAGTTCATGTAAATTAAGATCAATCAGATCAGGGAGTTCACGCCCGGATTAGGGTATTTGATTAGGAAACTTGCTCCATTTCCTCCCCTCCCAGGAAAATCCCCTCCCCCTGGTTGTGGGCCTGATCACACAGGTGCCATAAACTTCCTCCTTTATATTCCCTAATGGACCACATTATTTTTTTGGAGTTAAGAAATTAGTGGGGAGTAATGTTCCCCCACACTGGGAGCTTTATCCTACCGTGAGAATCTGTGTGTAGTCCTGCAGGGTGAGGTGATTCTCAGGAGTGTCTCAGAGTCACTGCTGGTGGGGTGGTCACCATCTTGGCTCTCTCTTGTTTCCTGTTGACAAGAAATTTTTTTTAATAAACTGTCTCCTCTCTACCATTACACCATGGATACTTAGATTTTTTCAGATGTGGACACATATCAAACAGTAATGAAAGATTGAATTGTAAGTATTAATTCTTCCTTTTTAACATGTATTTAAGTATCCAAAAATAGTCCATATTCCTAGGGGATGGAATTGCAATAAAGATTCTAGCACAGATTAGAGTGACTGAGAAGGTAAGACCTTTTAATTTACAATCCCAGAGATACCAAAGTTTGAAATCAGGCTATTATTTCTGGAGATCCTGACATTGAGCAAATGACTGAACATTACCAAGCCTCAGAATACTCATCTGAAAAGTTAGAAAATCATATTTAACCCAAAGGGATGTAATATATGAGTATAATTTTGTGAAGTGTCTTCTATGGTATCTGAAACATATTAGACACACAAAGGTATCATTTCAGTTTTGAAACCAATTTAGTTGAAAATGATCAATTTTTAATGAAACTCCGGTCATTAGACAATGCAAATGAACCTAGAAGATATTATACTAAGTGAAAGAAGCCAATCACAGGACAAGTACTACATGATTCCACATATATGAGGAAATCTAAAGTATTCAAATACTTAAAAGTTGAAAGGAGCTGTTTGGAATGGGGAAAGGGGAAGCTGCTTTCAACATGTATAAATTTCAGTTATGCATGATAAAGATGTCTGGAGCTCTTCTGGAAAACCTAGTGCCTATAATTAAACATGTTCTTTTGTGCATATAAAAATAATAAAAGGGTATTTTTCGTGTTAATCATTTCTACCACAAAACAATGAAGGACATGAGAAAAAAAATTTAAGGTAAAGGATATGTTTATTACCATTATTGGAATGATGATTTCATGGGTGTATATATATGTTGAAATTCATGAAATTGAATATATTAAATATGCACAGCTTTTATTTATCACCCATAGCTCAATAACGCAGTTTTTAAGGAAACATTAATATGTTCCAGGCCTTCTGGTAATGTGGGAAATAAAAATGAATGATACATATGCCAGTTTTTATGAAATTCAAATGTTTAGTCAGAGAGACACCCAGACTCCATTGGAAGTACTGGTACTAGGGATTGGGCTTGTTTTTTGTATACCATTGATTATCAGTGCTGATCACACTGTCTGAAATATAATTATTTTCAAAAGGAGTGGATGGAATATAGTTAAAACCCAAATTTTGCTGTAAGCTGTAAAATACAAGTAAGTATAAACAACTATAAAAATACAGATCTGCAACCCAGGAAATCAAGAGAGGAGAATAACAAGTATGAGGCCAGTCTCAATCACTTACTAAGGCCCTAAGCAACTTAGAAAGACCCAGTCTCAGAATAGGGAGATTTGGCTCAGTAGTAAAATATCCCTCAGGTTAAACCCAGAGTAGCAAAAATAAATGAATAAATAATAAAAAGAAGATCAACTAAAAGAACAATTAACAAACTGAAAATGAATGAAACATTACAGAGTTTTGAACCAGTTTGATAATTTGCTAGATATGAACTTAATGGAGCAAAGGGAATTAGCAGTGTCCTGTTAAAAACTGCTAAAGAGTTAAGATTTTGCCCTACTTGCAAGATAACAAGTCCACCTGGGAAGTATCCTGGATGCTGTCAAAGACACAAGGCTCCTGGATCAAGGATGTACAGATTTTTATTCACAGCAAAAGTAGAATATCAGCACTTGCACAAAGTTCCCTGAGCCAAATCCCCATAGGTAAAAGATGAAATCCAGGTCACACCAGCAGGTACAGTGGTACAGCTTTATAGAAAGGAAACTCTGGGCTTAGAGAACCGGAATCTTAAGATGGGTGCAGAGTAAGCCTTTTCTTTTTCTCTGGAGGATGACTAGGTTTCTTCCAAGGCTCTAAGCAAACCTGCCCTCTGCTCCAAAAGGACCACTCCTTCTCTCTTTCAAAACTGCTCACACTACAAACATTTTGAAAAGGATAACTGGGCCAAAGCAATCAGTGGCTCTGCCAGCAAGACTTGCGTCAATCACCCCTAGTTGCTTCTGTACAACTGTCTCCCAATACACACTTTTGGGTCCATATTATATCCCAATGTTTTTAAGACACGAGTAGTCTGATTTCCGTTCCTGTTTTTTTTAAGGAGTTAGTTATTGTACAATCATAAATGCATATGTAGTGACAATATTATATGTATTTGACCCTGTCCAGAGTTACCCCCACATCACCCACACCCTAGTCTTTTGATTCTTCTGTATTTCCCCCATAACAACTAGACATATATGATTGTGACTTGTCCGGAATTAAATGATTGTATAAGTATCATTTAGCTTCTCAGAGGGCATGCAGGTAAAGAGTATATTACATTTTTGGTTGTCTCCCTAGATCCCTCCCTGCCTTCCCTTCATCTCCTTACCCCACATATTTATGATCCCCCTCAATTATGTGTTGCTCTGCCTTTGGTGGATCTAGTACAAGAGGTAGTCTACTTTCACCCAAGCCTGGGTTTCATTCTAGCCTCCACAAATAAGAAAAAATATTTGACTCTTGAGTCTCTGGGTTTGACTAATTTCACTCAGCAT
Source organism: Aplodontia rufa (assembly GCA_004027875.1). NCBI lineage: Eukaryota > Metazoa > Chordata > Mammalia > Rodentia > Aplodontiidae > Aplodontia > Aplodontia rufa. The sequence goes on along the minus strand of PVKS010003781.1, from coordinate 42,858 downwards.
GATTTCTTCCATTGCTATCCATTTACCTTCAAAGATGGTAATATTATTATTTCTAATGCTGAATGGAACTCCATTGTGTATATATATCAGAGTTTTTTGATACATTCATCCAGTGAAGGTTGATTCCATAATTTATTTATGGTAAATTGAACTTATATGAACACTTATTTTGCTTTGTCACTCTAATATGCTGATTCTAACCCCTCTGGGAAAATACTCCGAAGAGGGAAAGCTGGATTGTATGGTAGATTCATTGTTAATTTTTTGAGGAGTCTCCACACTGCTTTCCAGAACAGCTGTACCAGCCTGCAGTTCCAACCACAGTATGCTAGTGTTTCTATCTCCCAACATCCCTATCTATTACTATTCATCCATTCTTAAGGACAATTCATTTATTATGATCAAAGAGGTAAGGGTAGACAAAAAATCTGATTGTGTATCTGCCAAGAGAGGCAGATTTATCATGAAGCCAATGAAATCCAAGGCTCTGTACTGAATTTTATGTTAGTTATTTTTCGTTCTTTAGGAAAGATCTTCAAATTGCATAAATCTCAAATTATATAACCCTTGTCCTCCAAAAATGTGGTCCTACCAACTCTTGCCAGGATGTATATACAACTCTCACCTAAAATGAGGTGGGATGTAGGTAAATGCTAGAAAAGGCAACAGGTACTACGTCTGCCCATTGGAAAAGTGCTGTGAAGACTGTATTGTGGATTGGGAGTGTAGCCCCATGAGGATTCAGTTTATCAGCATCAATAATAGAAAAAGAAAAGAAAAGAACAGCACCATGAATTGCAGTCATGATTTTAAATTAGGATGTAAAATTTAAAATTTTATTCTGAAAAAAAAGCAAGCAGGTAAAGGAGAAATTTCCCAAAATATTAGAAAAGCAACGATCCCTAATATTTCTTTTAAATTAGCAATACCAGATGCAAAGTATTGCATTTTGTCTTTTCCATATAGGTGAGATGAACCATTGATGATTTTCACTTATAAAATCCACTATGTTACTAAAAATCACCTTCAGGCAATAGGTAAGCATCTAATAAACTAAACATATTTTTACTAAGGCCTACTTAATTTTTCTTTCACCACAAAGTGGATTGGACACTACAGAAAAATATAAGCCTTTTCATAATGAATAGAAAAATGTAGATAAAAATGTAGAGTCATCTTCTGTGATGGTTAGACTCTAAATCTACATCTATTTAGTAAGATAATTCTATGAGTTTCTCTCACATGCTTTAGATCTTATAAACAAGCACAAAGTACTCTCTCAAGCCACTCAGCTTTAAAAGATGAGTGTTTAACACTCAAGGCCACAGTCATAATCATTTCATTTCTTCAGTTCCATTAAGATGAAAAAGAATGTTATCACGCAGAATATCCATGCCCTTCATAGTACATGCTAATTCAACCTAATTTACTTTTTAATTAGAAGGTCCATCAGTCAGTCATATAAGTTGACTAATTTCTAGTCCAAGTTAAATACTTATTAATTATGATAATTCTAATAAGTAACTTTGAAAACAGTTATGCATATTTAGTTATATGTATGTTAGAATATTTACTTAAAAATATTCTGAAACATACTCTAGTTCAGTTGGGAAGCACACTCAAGCTTTTTTAAAAATACTTATGCCAACTTTTCTAAATGTAATTTAATGTTTTTATGCAATCTCTTAAAGTATAAGTGACACTTTTACCTAAAAAGTGGGTTAACACTCAGATGATTCTAATACCATTCTCCAATTAAAGAGGAAATGGTTGATTCTAAGGCTGGGGCAGGAAATATACAAAATGAGCCTGGAGCACTTCATAGTGCCTGAAAGTAAGGAAGTACTCAAACACAGGTGCGTGCTCTCTCTCTCTCACACACACACACACACACACACACACACACACACACACACACAGGAAATGTGTCACAGGAAAAGATGAAGCAACTGAAATAACTCCCAAGGTCTCAAAGCTGAAATGATTTGAGCAACATATGGAGTATATAAATAGCAGTGCATTATGTTACAACACAGAGTATAAAATAGATATTCATGCTTCCTAACTGATACCAGTGAGTGAGTAAATAATGCATAAGTTAGCTGGGAAGAATAACAAATCTTCCATGCAGGAAAATCTCAAGTAATTTATGTGCACATTCCACCCTCAGAACATATCCCAGTACTCCTTACGCATGGACTACATATAATGACTTTTTTCCAAAGAGTGCAATGTGGAAAGGAAGGGAAAGGAACTACTGTGGAGAGCCCTGACACATTGCATCTCAACCTGGTGATTAGAGTCAAACATCAACAGTGATAAATCACCATGACAGCATTTTTCTTTGATATGATGAGGTAAGAATGGTACTTTACCTCTGTAGTCTTGCTCTTTCCTCCCCTAGACCAAAACAACTGTCAAATTATTATTTAAAAAGAAGAAAAGAAAGGCAGAAAAAAGCAGGTTAGTCCCAAATTAAGGGACCGTCTACAAAATAACTGACTGATACTCCTCAAACCTGTCAAGATTATAAAAACAAAGACAGTCTGAATAAAACTGTCCCAGACAAGAGGACTCTTAGAAAATAAGAAGACTAAATGTAATTTGGTATCCTGCATGGGATTCTGGAAAAGAAAAAAAATAGGCAAAATCTAAGAAATCTGAATAAAAATGATGTTTATCTCATTAATAATATCTCAGTGTTAATCCATTAATAGTGACATGTGAAGCATACCAATATAAGATGTTAACAATTGGGAAAATGCAGGGTGGGTTATATGGAAAATTCATATTATCTTTGCACTTTTTCTGTAAATTAAAAAGTATTCTAAAATAAAATAATTACTAAAACATACTGGATTCAAATAACTTGCTCTGGTTTTCTAGGAAATATAAATGTCTCATCAGTTGTACAATACAAAGAAATCTCAGTGATCATTAATTCTCAGGTTCTTTAATAAATAGTTCATGAAAATTCTAAATTCTTTTTTAGATAGAATTGTCACTTTCTATTTCTCTTGGCATTTTCCTACTTTTCTATAGCTTATACTTTATTTCATTGGAACATATTTAATTTACAGATTCATTCATATGACTCCAGTTAGCTAAGTTGGAGGATAAAAGACTAGAAATGAGAATAATTGTGGATAGAAAATAATAGTTTTCAAAAATAGAAATGTTGAATGAAAGGCTTTTAATAAGATGAAAAAGAAAGCAAAGAAGAAACAAAATGACCATTGGACCGTTATCTTTGATTTGTATTTATTATGAGTTATTGCAACTTAGGATGGATATATGGTGGTCAAAATGATATAAGACATTAAAAATTATCAAATTCCATTAGCTTTCATGAAATTACTTACTAAAATAAGTAAAATGTGATATTAGAATGGCAAAAAAGAAAGTCAGAACAAACCAACTCTTGATAAGAATGTGTAGTTAGTAACTGAAGAAACATCCTTGCACTGCTACTGGAAAACAGAAGTTGATAAAACTATTTTGGAAAACTATTTGTCAATATTTTCCAAATATGAAACTCTTTACATCCTATAACTAAGAAATTCCACTTCTAGGAATCTGTCATATTTGCACATATCTTCACTGAAAGAAATGTTCTAAAATGTTCATAGCAGAAGAGCCTAGGGTGGAAGAATGAATAAATAGTGGAATATTCACACAACAGATATGCAGCAATGCTAATTGACTATTACAGTATACCAAATATACATGGATCACAAAACACATGTAAGTAAATATAGATATACCACAAAATCCCAAAAGCAATGAGACTAATCTATGCAGTTAGAAATCAGAAAAATAGGATGTAGGGCCAGTTTCTGGGAGAAAATAACAGGAGTAGAGTCAGTGTGTGAATATTCATGGAGATTTATAGTTATAATGCATACACTTTTATTTATATTAGTCTGCAATTAAAGATAATATTGTTGTCAAACCACCTAGCTTGAATGATATTCTTGTCTCAACATATGATTTACAATTGCATTCAGCTTGTATTCCCCAGTATTCACTTACTTTTATACTTCTGCCTCTTCACAAATTTGTTAGGTGAATAATAAAAAATCAATCTATAAATAAGTATACTATATGAATATATCTATCATAATGATAACAATGAAATAAATATATTCTTAATTTACTCTTTGCTGTACTTTTCACTGTGGAACCAGTTTGCCCATATCTATGCCACCACCCATTGAGAAATTTCTTAAAAAAGGATATGGATTCTAAAATTGAATATTAGTTTAAAATTTTTTTAGATTTCTAATACACAAGGATGGATTGCTGTTTCAAAGTTATGATCCAAACAAAATAAAAAAAATTAAAAAAAAACAACAAAAAAAGAAAGTTATGATCCACCTAGCTGAGCTGCTGTGAAGGCCTCTAGGCCTCTAGTCCTGGGCTGGCAGGTGTGCCCATGAAACCCACCACCAAGAACCACTACCTGGAGGAACCAAGCCAACTTTCCCAGCTTAGCAGTCACATGGGCACCCAGCTTCTGGTCTCATACTAGCAAGCGCACCCAAGACACCCCCAAAGACCCCCACTTGGGGCCAGCCAGCTGCAGCACATACCTACCAGGTCCAGAATTATTGGGTCCATCCTTGCTGTGAAGGATCCCAGGTCCTACCACAGTGCATAGGCACTCCAATTCTGGCTTACCCTACATCTCCAATACTCCGGGACCCAGCTATGCACCACCACTGCCATGCTTTCTCAATCTAGTAGGTGGCCCACACTCAAAACAGATTCCAGATTGATACCCTGGAGCCAAGTTCCAAAAGGTGCCCCAAAGTGAGGCTCCATCCAGAAGCAGCTTTCTGAAGAAAGTGGTCAGCGTAGAAATGGTGTCTGACCCAACCCTTTGACCTGCAAAGAAAAGACACCCAGAGATCTTCCTTGCTTCTCCACAGGGAACTTCAATTCAAAGATCCAGAAGAAGCTATTAAAAAATGAGAAATCAAACTAGAAAAGGTTCACCTCAAACCCATAACTCCCCTACCAAAGAACACATGAACAGGGAGTGGGATGAAAACCTAGAAAAAAATTCTCAACAATTTAATTACAAAAGAAACAATGAACTAAAAGAAGATTTAATGAAGGGACTAAGTGAGAAAACTCAGATGAAAATCTCTATTTTCAAATAAATAGACATATTGAATAGGAAGCAATGGAACTAAAATCTTTAGTCAATCACAACAGAGGAATGATAGAAGAATTTAATAATAGACAATTCTATAGAAAACAGAACCTCAGCTCTTGAAGGAATTTCCAACAATGACGATAGGCTGAATAAGCTTTAGTGCACAAATGTCAACAAGTAAAAAAACTCACAAGAAGAATTTTAAAAGTGTTTTATGTGAAAACAGAAGAAGCAACGTAAGAGTAATTGGTATAGTGTTGGGCACTGTGCAAAAGACAAATGCTGAGCCGGACACCATGACGCTTCTTCCTCTCCTCTTAAGTTTCCTCTTTCATGTTTCACACGCTCTGAGCAAAAAAGAGGCCTGAGGGTTGCTTCCTCTTTCTTTCTGTGCCTTCCGGTTGGTGATAGCTGACAACACCAACATAGCAGTCCCTCATTGGCTGGGATAAGCCAGTCTGCCGCTTCCCATTCGTTCCTTAGCTGTCTCCCCTCCCTATAAAAATCCATGTGCCTTGGAAATAAATGGATTTTGAGCTGCCATCTGCTGTGTGTGGTTGACTTATTTCCCCGGCCAAGAGGGAAGGGATTTCCAGCAAGGGGGGATCCGGATGTCGGCCGCGGCATTCATCCTCCTGATCGGCTCCCAGGGGGAAATCCGGCTAAATATTTATTTGCCAAAAAAATCACCTCTCTTATACTTGTGCTTATGAAATACACATGAATTATGCTGATAATCAGTTGAAAATCAGCATCACATCATTCTGATTGTTCACTAAAAATAAACAAACAAAACGGATTGAAATAATGTAAAAATCACTCCAAAGGAGAAGCTTCAGATATAACTACAATTGACTTCCTTCCAGATGTCTTCCAAAAAAATCTACTAACACACCAGTACATATTTTTAATGACTGAAAAATTATTCATTACAGCAATGAATTACACATCAAAATTTACTCCAGCAGATCTCTTCTGATGAGTGTTAGGTCAATGTTAGATTTTTCTTTTTTTTTCTTCTTCAGTGTAACTGTAAGTTTTTATGCATTCATCTCTTTGGTTCCACATTCTGTTATACCTTAACACGGTGCATAAAAAATGATAGGATACGTAGCTCAAACCAAACTACTTTGCTAAAACTTCTGGTCTCTCTAAGACGATTATAGATCTCATAGATGTCTGGCAGTCCATGATTTCCTGCAGCACTGGCTCTGATTACTCTGTACAGGGATTCCACAGACAGGTCTCAGCAAGGATAGATTGACCTGAATTTACCTCTTACTGCACAGAGTTGTCCCTAGAAAAAGCTATAACTCTTTCTGAGTACCCATGGGTGATCCCTTAAAAGTACATATTCAAAAAACTAATCACACATTTACATTCCAAACATAGCATTTGGCCTAAAGTCAATTGCTATTTTATAGTAAAGTTGAATCAGCCTGCATTTAATGTAAGGCTAGAGAATTCATCTAATGTATGGGATAGTCTAGTGTCAAGTGGAGAAAGGGGAGAAAGTTTTTCAATATTGTTAATCATAGAGGTTTTCAGGACTCCTAGAACGGATATTTTTTCTGAATCCCACCAAAATATACACTGTGTTATATACTATAATGATGAAATAATGTTGTAAGATTCTTAGCTCCTTGTCTGATATTTCAAGAAGTCTAGAAATATTAGCTATGATTTTTGTACTTTCTCAATTTCTTCTCTATACACAGCCTTTACTTAGTTCATCTGTTCTTCTGGAACCTGTGTTCTTGAGAATTACCTTCATTATGTGCTTATGTGTGTATGTGTGCAAGTTCTCTTCCCACAAAATCCTATTAGTTCTACTGCCGAATTAATATTTTAAATTTATTTACTTCTTACCACATTAATTGAAACATTTGGATTTAAACATCTGCCATCTTACATGAAATTACTTTGGTAAACCCCTAGGTATCTCCCTTCATTCATTCAAACACCTTTCTCCTTATTCTTTTTTCTTTTCTTTTCTTTTCTTTTTTTAAGAAAGAGGGGAGAGTGAGAGAAAAAAGACAGAAGCAAATTTTATTTAGTTTTTCATGTGACTTTCATTTCTCTGACATTTCGTTGTGTACATGGTGCTGAGGTTTGAACTCACATACTCACACATGCCAGGAAATTGCCATAACCACCGAACCACTACTCCAGCCCTCTCCTTATTCTTTATATGAGGCTAACATGACGCTTTCAAATACAAATTCAACTAGGTATTTTCCTTGCTTACAACTGTTCAGCGACTTCCCTTTGCTATATAGCAGGATGTTTGCATCTTTACAATAGTCTTGCTTCTAGCATCATCTCTATTCCAGCCCTAGTGGCCCTTCTGTTGGATTCTCTCTTATGGGAGCAACTTGCACTTGAGAGCTGAGAAAGTTCTGTTTCCTCTCTCTGGAAAGTGCGCTTCCAGATCTATTCACATCATGCATTTTATGCTTCAAATTGACACTTAAAAGGTGGTCTCTGGTCCTTTCTCCCACTCTCTAGTTAGAACAGGATTCTTTGTTTATAATCCCTAGGCACCCTTCATAGTTGCCAGTGCAAATCAAAAGTGCTATACCAAAATTTATGCACCTTGCCATATTGAATAGTATAAGCTGAAGGAATATGAGAAAAGGCAGGAGAAACTATGACGTTCTTTGCCCTCTCCCCTGAAACAGGTCATTACATCCAGAGAAAACACTGACCTCATCCCTGAAGAGAGAGGGACAAGGACAGGAATCTGAAGTAATATGTCTTGGTACATTTTTCTGTTTTTTTATCCTTAGCTCATAACCCTTTTGTCCTATCACATTTTTCTAGGAATTTGTATTCTTCAGCAAACCTAGTATAATATAAAAATACAAAGGTTCAACCATTTCTTTAGGTCTTCATTTCATACAAAGGCACTCACATCATGTAAAACTTATATTAAGTACATTTATATGCTTTTGTTAATCTTTTGTTAGAGTGGTCTGAGCTGAGAATTTAGAAGGGTAGGAAAAAAAACATGTTTTTTCCACTCCTGAAACATCAACTCATTACTTATACATATACTTGTCTTGAAATTTTCCATGTTAGTCTCTAAATTCCATCAAGTTCAGAACGATAGACCTCCTGTACTTGCCAAATGTGATCAGGGCAAATGGTAAATGGTCAAAACTATGGAGGATTAAAATTAGATGTTTAGAAGTCAGAATAGTTTAATTATGCATCAATACTTTATCAGCCTCTTCAGAATGCAGTACGCTGATAATATTTTCACAAGCTGTATTAATTTAATACTGAAATAACCTATCAGTTACATAAATACATATCACTACCAGCATTTTATATGTATATATATGTATGTGTGTGTATAGCATTTTATAGGTATATGTATGTGTGTATGCATGTGTGTATGTATGTGTGTGTGTGTGTGTGTGTGTATTTCACATATACATATAAAGGGGGATTTTTTAAAATCTGCTCCAGGGATTAAACCCAGGGATGCTCAACCACTGAGTTACATGAATTATATTCCCAGCCCTTTTAATTTTTTTATTTTGAGACAGATTCTCACTAAGTTGCTGAGGCTGGTTTTGAACTCCCCAACCTCAGCCTTCCAAGCTGCTGGGATTACAGGTGTGTACCACTACACCCAGGCATGAGACTTTTAAAGCTGGAAATTTTTATCTATTTCCAAATGACATATAATCATGTCAACATAACTAGAAAGATGCTTCCCAAATTTGCTTCCATAGCACACAAGATAACTTATTTGCTTTTATCTTCAGACATCCAGACATCAAATTTATATCCTTTTGCTTAGTAGGGTGATTACATGAAAATGCTGTAGACTATATGACTTCAATAACGAATTCCTTTTCTCATAGTTCTGGAAGCTGGATGTCCACGACCAGGGTGTCTATAGGTTTGCTGTCTCACAAGGTCTCTCTGCCTGGCTTGCAGAAAGCCAGCTTCTCACTGTGTCCTCACAGGGCACACCTGTGAGGGGTGTGCACACCCCTGGTGTCTCTTTCTCTCCTTGCAAGGACACCAGTCATATTGAACGGTTATGAGATTTGATTTTAATTACTTCTTGGCTTCAACATATGAACTGGGGTAAGGGGCAAGATTCATTGTATTAATAGAAGTCAAAATTCTCTTACCTTGCAGAGCGCCCTCCCAAGTAGCAAATGAGTGCTATTGGCGACCTGAGTACATGTTATGGAGTCCTGCTCTGTTTCTCAGGGCCAGGAGAATTTTTTTTTTTTTGTGGTTGTAAAATAGTAATTACAAAGTTCCCTAATTATTATCCTTCCTGACTTTATAATTTTTTACAAATGCAGCAGATTGATGTTGTAAATGTTTATTACTTCCTGGGTGTCTACTAGCCCCTAGGGCGACACAGTGTTAGTGTTTATGCCATTTTCTTTTTCTCCTCTTCTATCCCCTTTTTTAGACCCATGGATCTCTGCCATCCTTGTGGGCATATGGTCTTAAGACTGACAAAGTAATAAATGTCAGAGTTAAATTTCACATCTTGTTTACAATTCATCTCCTTTAAAAGTCCAACATTTCTAATTGAACTTAAAGGTGTATTTTATATAAATTTTCACAGTGACTTCATACTTTTAAAAATTAAAATTATTTCTTTATTAACTGCCATTTTCAAGTCTCCTGATATCTAGACTATGCATCACATCAAAATTTAGTGGTTATTTATTTACTTAATGGAATATTACTGTTCAAAATAACAGATTTCTATCCTTACACTCATATTTTATGTTGCCTTAGGGTTTTCCCGGTTGAATTTCCAATGCTTACTTACAGACATCGTAACCTTAATCATGTTCATTTCAGTTCTGTGAATTGAATACAAATAGCTCATTTGGCAACATGAGCATATAAATAATTTTATCTTTTTCTTTTTCTTTCCAATCAAGTTACTTATTTTGCAACTCCACCTTCCACATATAGCCTTAGTTTAGATTTTATTTCTATGTGGTTAAGCAATTGTGACCATATGTCTTGGGTTTTTAGCCTCTGTAACAACACCACTTTTACACCTTTGAGCAAAGAAGGATTCTTGTAGTTTAGGAATGTTGATTTTACTCCTCTAATTTGACCATCATATATCTCTAATTTACATCTCTTAAAATGCCAGTTTTAAATCTATGTCATTATATAAGGCAAAGTATATTCATCTACTTCTCTAGATATTAGAACCCAAATGTCTGTTCAAAAGCCAGCAAGAGCATTTCCACCACTTGCCCCTGTTCCTCAGATGCTGTTATGCTCTTGCATTCAGAAAAAAAAAAATGTTTTCATATCTTTAGGTATCTCTGTTTTCATGGAAACTGCTCCTGGAAGCTTTGGCTTATCTATTTCATTACTTACAGCTCCCTACTCCCTGGTTTGCAGCAGAAGGGAGGTGTTGAGGAGGGAGGTCCAAAGGCAACACATGTTCAGAGATGTATCACTACTTTGAGAATTTCTTTGTGTTATTGCAAATATTAGGCCATATATGGATATTTCTGGGAGCTCCCAGAAGGCTGGAGCTCCCAACCATTTAAAATATGATGACAACCTTACCTATGGGGGGAAAATGACCTCTCCTGTGATATCTTACATTTAATATGTATTTATTAGAAAACACAGAAAAACAAAAAAAGTCACCCTTAAGCACTTTGAAATAGAATTATATTCCAGCAGATAATAGCACCTATTTTGATAATTTATATACATATGGGAAGAATATACTTGTGATGTGTGTCAATTAACAGGCTAAACTTTGTCTCTACCTTGAACAAACTCAGATTATTTATTAATGTATATGATTCGTGAAAGAATGATGATTGAATGGTTTTATCTTCAATACATACTGAGCCAATTTAATGAGATTAAACAATAAGTATGTTATTTAGTACCAGGCATGGTGTGACATGCTTTGTCACAATAGCCCTTACCTGCTTGTAGAGAGTGACCCAGTCTATGGACTCATCTACTGAGGACATTATGATCCAGTCACTGGTAATGATTTTTAGTTAGTGCTGATCTCGACCAGATTTCAACTGCTGGCCTAAAGGTGCAAGTTCCCATATCTGACTTTTCATAGCAAAGAGTAATGATAAAAAACTATTTAGAAAGGAAAAATAAATTGTTTCAACGTCTTCAAAGGATTCCTTAATATACTGCTTTAAATATGTCTGTCTTCCTAATTTGCCTCAGTGACTTACTTTGATTATTAATATTCAGAATTTTAAAAGAAGATAAGATATATTATATGCTAAGAAGGGATTAGAGGATTGAATTAACCAATCCTGCTGTGAAATGTAATCACTATTTCTTTATGATTTAGATTTTCCTGAAGAAATATGGAATGGAATAGTTTATGAAAATGAAAATATACATTCCTAGTTGTCAGTCTTAAGTTAAAATTGTTTCAAAGTCTACTGTATCTCCTCCAATTCCAGCAACTAGAAACCAAATGAACAAAAGAACACTATTTCACAAAAATTACAATGACAAACTAAAGATTAAACATATCACAAAATGTTTAGGATTTAAAGGTTATGTGTAGATAGATTAAAAAATTACATCTATAGCTTTTGCCCACCTACTCTGTGCCTCCTCTGCAGCATATTCTTATAACTTGAAAAGGGAATATGCATTACCCTGAAGCAGTGATTAACTAGGGGTAACTTTCAAAGCAAGTGAAAGTATTAAGCTGAATAGCTGAATACCTTTCTGAAAGGAGTTTTATACATACACTATTATCATTGTCATACTAAACTACAGAATTCCCCTCCCATATGAAAAGATCTCTTTTCACACTTTGAAATTTTTTTTCTGATCTCTTTCTATAGATATATTGTACTTTCTTAACATTACTATGACTTTCTAGAAAACCTTACAGACACAAATTCCTATCCCACAAGGTTCTACTGTGTAAGAGATGTTTCTATTCAGTTACAGAGAGTATAATTCTTGTAAAACTGTGCCCCACACGGTCAACTGTGAAAAGGTTACCACATTTAAATGATGTAGTTCAAATGAAATTTTTTACACACATCTCTTTGAAGCTTTAAGTTTGTCTTAGTATACGGTACATCACAACTCATTAAAATAGTAGTTTTCTGATTCTAGAGCACTGTACCTCCAGAATTTTATCCATGTCTTCATTCCAAAATCAATTTTTTAACTTTAACCCATCTCAAACCCACTGAATTCTGCCTTAAGCCATGGTTCTTTCTCTATAGTTTGGCCTTACAAATCCTGGGAATCTGACAACACATGTGTCCTCCACTATTGTGCCCTTTTAGACACAAAGGCCATTTGATGTCATTTACTGCCCCCCAACACTGAAAAAACAATGGAGGAGAAAAAAAGAGGAGAAGGATAAAAATTAACAAAGCAACAGTCTGAGCAAGTAGTTTGTGTTGCCTTCTTTAGGTAAAAGTGCATGTTCATATGGAATAACAGGAGACCCAGACTAGCCAAAACATTACAGGAAGGAAGAAGTAGGGCTTATCTCAATCCCTGACCTGAAATTATACTACAGAGCTATAGTAGCAAAAACAGCATGGTATTGGTATCAAAACAGAACCAAAGATCAGAAAAGAAGATCCTGAGACAAACCCCCATATCTTTAACTATTTGATATTTGATAAAGGGGGCAAAAGCATAGTGTGGAAGAAAGATAGCCTGTTCAACAAATGGTGTTGGACAAATTGGACAGCCATGTGTAGACGACTAAAGCTGGATCCTTATCTTTCATCCTGCACAAAAATTAAATCAAAATGGGTCAAAGATCTGGATATTTAGGCCACAACTTTAAACTTACTAGAAAAAGAAGTAGGGTTAACACTACAGGACATAGGAGTTGGCAGCTACTTCCTTAACAAAACTCCCATGGCTCAAGCAGAAAAGTCAAGAATAAATGAATGGGATGCAATTAAACTAAAAAGTTTTTGCACAGCTAAAGATATAGTCAAGAACATCAAGAGAGAACCTACAGAATGGGAGAAAACTTTTGCCTACTACACCTCAGACAGAGGGCTAATACCCAGAATATATAAAGAACTAAAGAAAGTAAACTCCAAACTCACAAATAATCCAATCAATAAATGGGCTACAGATCATAAAAGAAACTTGTCACCAGTGGAAGTCCAGAAAGCCCATAAATACATGAGAAAATGCTCTACATCATTAGCTATACGGAAATGCAAATCTAAACTTCAATGAGATACCACCTCACTCCTGTTAGAGTGGCAAAAATGAAAAATTCAAACAACAACAGATGCTGGAGGGGCTGTGGGAAAAGAGGAATACTGTCACACTGCTGGTGGGACTGCAAACTTGTTCAGCCACTCTGGAAAGCAGTGTGGAGAATCCTCAAAAAATTAAGAATGGAACCACCTTATGACCTAGCTATCCCACTCCTGGGTATGTTCCCAAAAGAGTTAGAATCAGCATATTATATTGATGTGGCTTCATCAATGTTTATAGCAGCTCATTTTACTATAGTTAGACTTTGGAACCAACCCAGATGCCCCTCACTGGACAAGTGGATACAAAAACTTTGGTACATATATACAATGGAATACTACTCGGCCATTAGAGAAGACAATGGCTTTTGCAGCCAAATGGATGGAGATGGAAAGAATTATGCTCAGTGAAGTATCCCAATCTCAGAGACTCCAGGGTCAAATGGTGTCTCTCATCTGTGGAAGCTAGAATACATGGGGAAGCAGTATGTTAGAGGGCTAAGCTAATAATAACTTCAAATTGTATGATGATTCTCAATGCAACACAGATATGACTCCCTAGGATACTGGAGGCGTAGGGAGGGGGCCGAGGGATGGTGTAGGAAGAACTCCTAGGAGACTGGAGAGTGGGCATATGGGGGAATCATCTCAGAAGGCTATCTGTGTCCTCCATGAATTATCCATTTAACTCAGGAGTTCTTCTGGGTGAAACAGCAACAGGGGGGGAACCAAGCTGGGCATACATGATATGGCATTAGCTCTGGATAACTAAGTATATATATACATTGGTTCTTGAATGTTTGATAATGTTTTTCCCTCAATTGTATCTCTATATACATCTAATTCAAAAAAGTGCAGATGTTTTAGTGAAGGTACGTTCAGGGGTGTGTTATGGGTTTTCCTGTGGCAGAAAAATAGCTCACATATGCTATTTTAAGTCCTGAACATATGATTGAAACTCAGGGTAAAAAACAAAGCAACAACAACAACAAAAAAATGCACTGTTTTTACATCCAACGTCGAATCTAAAAAAATGACTATATGACTTGTAGCTTTATGAGTAATAGGGCATTTTGTATGTTTAATTATCTTATCTCTACACTAGTTTTGTGTTTAAAAGAAAGATTTTGTTAACACTCAAATGATTGTTGAACAAATAACAATTACACAAATAAGTAGTTTTTATGTATGTGCAGTGTGTTAAGTGGTTTACTAAGTGAAGCACTTATCTACAAAGCAGTCTTGTCAAGCAAGTAATATATCATGTCAAATTTTAAAACTGATGAAAATGAGGATTAGTCTAGTTAATAACTTGCTCATATTTTGCTAGGATATGAAACACTGGCGTTAAGAATTTTTCTAGAATCTGAAATTTTAAACACCATCCTGTCATGCAGTTTGAATCCCAGAATAACTTTCAAACATTGGATCTGATTTCTAGAGAAATCAACAATCCTTCTACCACTGCTCAGTTTCACAAGTCATCACATGACCATCAACATACCCCCATTCTCATTCTCACCCTAATTTCTGTAAATATAGCATGCTTGTCCTGTCTATATCCTACAATACAGACTCTTCTTACTCAAAAACTGCTTTGAAAGACAAAAGTCCTTCCTAATTTTAATATAAATGTTAGCATATTTATGGTCCACAATGAACACAGTCTCTGCCTTGGCATGTTCAATAAGAGGTTGAAAGCAAGCTAAGCTCATGCAAAAGTTCTGTGCAATTTTAATCTGGTATAAAGGGAAAATAATGGTTCACTGATCATTAATGAGAAGGGAAAATGGATCATGAAATAATATCAAAGTATGAAAGCATTCACTGGGTTTTGGGGAGAATTTTAGGAATGCCGCTAAAATTACTTGCCTGGAGCTAAGATATTTGACAAAGGTTCCAACTAAATTGTAGCTAAATCATTGTTGAGAGAGTTGACATCACTGCTACTATAAACCTCGCCCCAAAGGCAAATGCCTATTTCATCTTTGCCTAAGGAAGAATCCTTGAACTAGTATAGAATTCTGCAGGTCAGGCTGTGTTTCTGAAGTGGAGGTGAAGCTGAACAAATCTATTTAACTGCTTTTGGGAAATGACAGTGACAGCTGACAAGAATAAAGCAGAATGGTATAATTCACTTGGACTTCTCCAAAAGTTTCTGTAGTCAACATTAAAGATTTATATTTGGGGAGATGAAACAATAGCAACAAAGAAAAGTTATCAATTTTCTTGACCAGAGTTAATTGGAGATGAATAATTAAAAATTGGCAGACCTCAAATGAAATTTTAAATATTAACTGTGTTTTTTTTAAATATTTATCTCAGTATAGTCCAAAATTTTAACTATCCTATCCCATTCTTTTGATTTGGCATCTGATTTAGTATCAATGTTAAAGTGAAATAAGGGTTTTGGTAATTTTTGAAGTTCTGAACTCTATGATTTGAACAGCAATATCATTTAAGAAAAATATAATGAAACACGGTATATTATCACTCTCCTTTCCAACTTTTATACCTCTGCTGCTCATCAGAATGATGTTTCCAAAGTTCATTATATTTCCATAGAAGTGTAAATTAAGAACAGAGGAAAGCATTAAGCTTGAGTTGCCTTGTTTTAGATGGGGGTGATCAAGGCCATTGATGCTATTTTTAAACACTTTTCTTTGGTGTTCAAGATTGCAGCATGTTGTCTTCAGGCAATGTAATGCTGAAAAACAAGACTTTAATGATAAAATAGAAGAACAAAGACAAGCTAGTCTTGTCAGTATCAGTAGGTAAATAGCACTAATCTGTCTTCATTATTGCTATGCAAGCTGTAATACCAGGTGGGAGAATGTGTAATATCTTTTGCCATTATCCAAGAGCTAAGTACCAAGCAGACACTTAAAGGCAGAATTATCTTTGATCAACAAAAATGTGGCAACCATTTCAATCTAAAAATTGCCTTCAGAGGATTTTGACATCTTTCTGTTACAATGCCAGGATCTCTCACTTTCCCTCCTTGTTGTTATTTCTGTGGATTATAAAGTTTATTAGGTATGAATACTCAGCATCGGCTTCCTCTCAAAGAAAAAGAAAGATAGTAATACATCTTGATCAGTGAATTTTTTCCAGTTTCAGGAAATAGGAATGAAATTAATTTTAAAAGTAGGAAGGTGCAAACTTTAATTTTTCTGAAAAGGCTGCATCTATACTAAAGATATTGTGGACTGATGGACCTTGGCTGACCTAATTGTGGGCAGATGGAATGTTTTAGGTAATGAGTCAAAATTATCTTGGACTATTTTAGACCCTGGAAGAGCCATTTACCTTCACTTTTGTATCTGATCTAACATTCTCATGGCCATTAGGTGAATTTCTTGGAACTTATTGCTAAACCTAGTGGGCCTCCAGTTTCCACCAATCCTAAAGCTAAGAAAGATATGAAATCTGAAGCTCACCTGATAATCCCACTAAAGTAATTTAAAAATGTATTGATTTATGACTTTCCCTTGTTCTGTGACTATAAAATTTCATGCAAACTTGTTCTATAGTGGGTCATGTCATTCAGGATAACTTGATTCCATGTTTCTGGGCCAGACTCACTCCTATTTGGCTTAGAATAAACAATTTTCTTATTTTCTTTAAGGTAGAATCATTATTTTATGTTAACAAAAGAGAAACTAGAAGATGAAAAATGCAAGTAACTGCAGTCAGAAATACATCAGCCACATCAATGCTAAATCCTCTTTCCACATTCTGTCTATGCTTTTATAGTTTTGCTTCATAAATCAGAATTTGGGGATAAAGGAAGAGATACTGAATCTCAAAGGAACATATAAACCATTGAAATGCTGGAAGCACCCATGAACAATTACAACTCCTATGTGATATGCCCTTGACCCCCATGCCCTTGTAACATGAGGAAGATATACAAGTACAAAAAAAAATGGTGTGAAATTGTATAGCTCCACCATGGATCCACCTTTAGTCCAGCCCTGTAGCAATAATTTCCATATAAATATTAACACCGTGAGCCAAGGATTACTGTCTCTCCCTTCAGAGACAGCCCACATTCTTCTTTGAATGAGTATTCCTTGATTTACCCCAAAGGCATCTGTCTTCAGATGGTCTCCATTTTCACTTGAGTATATATCTATTTCCTTAAATAAATTTCTATCTTGATTGGTACATGCTGAAATTTTTGTCCAATTCTATGAGTTATGCCAAGAACCCTGATGGTCCAGAGTCAAATTTTCCTTTCTGTCTGGACATTTCTTAGACCATTCCTTGGAGATATCTCTTCTCCCATGAAAATTTCACTAAAAAAATAGTCCTTTCCCTTTTCTTTTGAAATCTTGCAAAAATTTTGCTAAATCCTAACTAATCAAAATTACCCCCACGCAGAGTTGTTAAATGAGTGAAATTTGTCACTGCGTTCTCTTTCAGTACTCCTTCCTACTGCCCCCAAGACAGAGTCCTTAAAGTAGCTCATCAGATCCAAAACTGGAATTAGTATCTATGTCTTCCCATCCAAACCCCACTTCTCACTTCTACTATCAACTTATACTCTTTTCTCGTTCCCTCTGTTGGTAGTTAAACTTATTAAAGAAATACAGAGCATTGATTGCACATTCAACCCATTTTTACATCTTATGGATACCACCTTCTTAATATCTCTTGAATTTTACCACTTACTCCATTCATACATATGTTTTCCTAAGATCCCTCTACCATCTCATGTGATGGAAGTGAGATTATAATATCCCCAAATATGGTAACTTAGCATTGAATATTATAAGAATTTGAGAAATCCTCAAAAGCAGAAAGGCCACTCTCAGGTTCTCCCATTAACCAGGTTAGTAAAACCTGGTAAGGATTTTGTGGCCCTCATGTAATGTCATAAAATGTGGGAAGGATTTTTACAAGACCTCTTGTGAGAGATATCCTCCCTATCCCAAAAAAGGAAGTTTTACAGAGAAGAATCTGAACAAAGCAGCCTTACCAAATTTCCCCAAATTTATTATCATTCTTCCCTTTCTGTTCTATCATTTTTCTCCAAGATTAGCAAACTTTATCAACCCTAACATGAAATAAAAAACAAGTTTAACTGTTTCTTCAGGTCTTCATTTCCTTATGAAGCCTCACATGCTACACAAGATGTATCATATACATTTGTTTTTCTCTTGTCATTCTGTCTTTGTTGTAGATGCCTCATTCATGAACGCAGAATGAGTAGAGAAAAAGCATTTTACCTGTCTGCACATTTCTTCCTCATTTTATTGTCTACTAGAAAAATAGTCTTACTCAAATAAAATCTGACCACCTCACCCTTCTTTTTATCCTTTTCAATGATTCATAAGAAAAGTCACATTCTTTTCTGTTGTATACAAGGTCCACGTGACTTAGACCCTATTTTCTTTTTCAGTCTCACCTTTTAGCCCTCATTTTTTCTCTCAGTTTTTTGCAAACATAGTAACTAAAAGCAGTCAACAGAATTATAAATATTCACAGCAAATCTGATAGCCTGTGAGGAGTTAATGTGATTTTAGTATATCTCAAAAGAAGAGGAGACAGTAAAATTGTGCTACAGGATTAAGATTAATTCACAGAGACATAAATGACACACTAAAGAATATGAATTTAATTCTGAAGGAAATGAGAAGGCTTCAAGGTTTTAAGCCAAAGAGAGACATGATCAGTGCTACTGTACTTTCAGAGAATAAAGCTTACAGCAATAAGTAAAATTAATTGAGTAGAGAGTACGAGAATAAATTGGGAAATGAGTAAGGAATCTATTGCAATAAATTAGAAGAAAAGTAATGAAGGCTTCCAATATGGTAGTGGCTGTGAGAAGAGGAAGGAAGGAACCAAAGTGATAGTTATTATGAAGTAAAATCAATAATTCTTGGCAAGTATTGGCTGCAGGAGCCAGTGAAGGGGGAAGACTCAAAGGAGACTAAAAATTTTGGCGTAACGAGTAGGTGAAAGATGGCACCACTGATATGTAAGACACAGTGGAGAAGCAGCACAAAGTGCCCAGCTTCAGGCACAGTGGATTTGATGAATACTGTCATATGCCTTTCAGGTGACTCTCACTGCAGAAAATTAGCATTGAGACTATCTTCTGTGTGTTCAGTCACAGATTTATACCTGACTTTTTCTGAAATACACATTCCCCGTTGCTAGTATGACTTTTTAATTTTTTTATTACTGCATTATAATTTTACATAATGTTGGGATTTGTTGTCACATATTCCTAAATGCCCACAATTCAAGAAGTCTAGAGCTGAATGCTATCCCTCATTTGTGGAGGCTAGACCCAAACCCAGGCTTGGGAGTAAAATAGACAAACTCATGTATTAGATCCATAGAACAGAAATGCAAGTATGATTTTTTAAACATAGCGTAGACATTTACAATTCTTAAAGGGAATATTGTTTGAAACATAGCTGGTGAAATCCAAGACATGACTAATTACATGATTTATAGGACCCAGTTAAAAAAGAAAATGTGATTTCCCTGATTCAAATATTATTAAATATTTTAAGAAAGCAGCAGCAGAATATTAAACCAAGTCCAGTGACCTTCTAAGCACTGCCCCTGTGTGACTCTACAGTCAGCTCTGTGCAAGGATAGAGTGGTCTGCCTCCCTTATTTGGAGGGAAGATTGCAAGGGTTCATCCATAGACCTTTGAGATGCACTTACAATTCTAACAGGATATGATAAATTATATTCAATCTATATGCAATTGATAGAATTAGTCTAAATGCATATTGTTCAACAAACTATAGACACAATACTACTAGCTGTCAACAAAGACAGATTAGAAAGAAAAAAGTAAAAAAGGTATACTTTAAAAATCTCATTTATGTTTGGTCTTTCTTGCTATTATGTTGGATATGCGATACTAAGACTAATATTTTATCAAGATGGGATAAAAAATTGAGAAATGTAATATTAGCCAGGATTTTCCTAATAACCTATGATATAAGACTATATCATGTTAATCCTTTTGTACACACTAATTATATATTTATATTTATCTATAAAAGGATATAAAATATACAAAAGGATATGTGTGTATATATATGCACATGCATACATATATAGGAGATTTACTGTGAAATTGAATGATATCATTTTGGAGTCTGAGAAGTCCCACAATATGTAAACTTCTAGGCAGAGAACCAGTTATACCAGTGGTTTAATTCAGTCTAGGTCAAAGACCTGAAAACCTCATCAGTTCAGTGGCATTTTCCTGGAATCCAAAGTCCCTAGGACCTGGAACTTCTCTCTAAGGGAAGGAGAAGGTAGTTGACACTGTTTCAGAAAAGTCAGTTTGCCCTTCCTCTAGCTTTGCTTTTCATCCAAAGCTCAGAAATGACTTTACTTTTCTTTACTCACCAGTATTATATATTTTAAGGATTGTATGCCAAAATAGTATATAATAATACAAAGGCTTGGTGTTCTCTGTAACAAAAAATATCACGTTCTTAAGAATGTAGGTCAATTATATACATAAGTAATTCTGTATTAGTAGGCAAGTCAATTAAAGAAACAGGGTTATAAGACTGTTTAGAGAAACTAAACTTTAGACAGGTAAAGTTGGATTTCTCACACGGTGCAAACATGAAGCTCTGTGAGTTGATGAATTGCCTTCCCCCAATCTAAGCATTTTTTTTTTCTCTCAACAACTTTAGCCCTTGGATTAGCATGATTTCCACTACACAGCGTAGAATAAACACTGAGAATTCATGCTCAGCAGTGTTCGTTTTCTTTTTGAGTGCCCACAAGCACCATTATGTCAAATCAAGCAAGGTACAGCATGATTGAATAGTCTGCAATTTTCTTTTATATCAGTCATATTGCAGACATGAGAACTCGAGGCTACACCCTGGTCACTTTGATCAGGCACAGGCACATCCCAGGTCCCTGTCATCAACCCATTTATCAATCATCTCTTATGGCCACCTGCCCTGCTTTAATAACTCTAGTTGCTTGCTTTGTATGTTGGTGCATGTGTGTGTTTCAGCTCCAAACTGAAACTTTATTCTCAAATTCTTAGACTTCCTTACAATAATTATTATAGTTCAAATTCACTTTTAGGGAAAAATTATTTTAACATTTAAACTTATTCTATCTTTCAATAGGCAAAAAAGTTCTATATTACTAATGTCCAGCCATGATAGATATACACTGTTGATATTAGAAAGAGAAAGACTTAGGTTTGACATGAATACAAATAGAATAGCATTATAATAGATTAGATGAACAGCATAAGAATGTTTATGGTTTAGCCTTTTTAACATCTCTTTGTCTACTCTTGGGAAGGGGTTCAGTTATAAGGATAGGTACTGAAATTGCTACGATTGAGACTAGTTACTTTAGTATTACACTACTGTGTAAGCAACTACTCCAAAACCTTAGTCATCTAAAACAGTGTTTTGTTTTTCTCCTTCATAATTTTGTGATTGGCTGGACTCAGCCACGTGCTTCCTTCCTCCAAGTGGTATTGGTTGGAGCTATTCATAAGGCTGCCTTCAGATGGGCATGGTCTGGCACAGAAAGAGCTGTATGTTCAAGAAGTCCACATTCCCATGCCTGGCAGTTAAGCATTTGACTGTCCTCATGTGGCTTCTCCCCTTTCATTAGTCTGGACATGCTTCCTCACAGCATGGTGGCCTGATTCCAACAGATGAAACCAGAAGCTAACAACCTGCTAAAGCCTGGCTTCAGAAATAGCACAGTATCACTTTCACCATGCCTAACTGGTCACAGTAAGTCGTAGGACCAACTCAGAACCAGAGGAGTGCGAATCACCTTCACCTTTTTAGTGAGTCATACAAGCACAGAGGTGGGTACAATTTTTGCCATCTGTCTTTTGAGAATCTACCACTGTATG
The DNA here is from genome assembly GCA_004027875.1 of Aplodontia rufa. Taxonomy (NCBI): domain Eukaryota; kingdom Metazoa; phylum Chordata; class Mammalia; order Rodentia; family Aplodontiidae; genus Aplodontia; species Aplodontia rufa. The sequence goes on along the minus strand of PVKS010003781.1, from coordinate 20,560 downwards.
TGGTGTTTACTTATGATGTGGAGTCCTTACTTGAGAGACAAAGGTTATTCCACCATGAATATTGAAGTCAGGGAGGCAAAACGATGTAGGGTAATAGAGGAGCAAACTCTCTCTCTTAATAATCCTAATATGTGTTTTTTTAATAAAAGTTATCCCAAATTGTCATCTCTGAAGATTGAAGTAAATCTTACATGTTGATCCGCTACAGGAGCTAGTAGTTAAAGTTTTCAGGTATGTTAGAAATTTCCCTAATTTCTCATTTCTTGAAAAACCATAGCTTTAAGATGACAAAAGAAAACAAAATGATCACTTTATTTAATTAATTAGGGATATAGTTAAGAATACTAGGCATAAAGAATGTTTATTCAAGCTTATCAGTTGGTTCAATTTATATGGATTCATCTCTCTTAACCAAAATAATACCAGCACAGCATCATCAACAGTAGGGTATGATAAACCAGTATCACTCATCTTAAATGAAATGCTAACCAAACAAATATTAATTCTGAAGCACATTTAATGGAAGTATTTAATATTTAGTACCTCAAGAATAATCCATTTTAATAACAAAGCTTATCAAAACACAAAACTTGTGACAACATTTGTTATTTTTCAATATTATAAATTTGTAAGGAACATTTTTTTCCTGAAGAAGCATAAAAAGCTGGAATGGTTGAGAGCAGCAAATTCTGAAACTAGCCAATGAGAGAAGTAAGAAAATTCTTGTGTTTCCAACTGGCAAAACAAACTCACATAGCCTGGCAGGAAATGTTAGCAGCTGGAAAGCTTCAAGTGGCTTGATTTGAAGGCAGAGGTGATTTATGGCTGAGGTCTTGTTTGATTCCACCTCTACTCACTTTCTCACACTGTAATAACTACTCCTGTTATCTGAGTAACAACGGAATTTAAAATTATTATGCGGCATAACTACTTAGAAGACATAAAACACATTTAAACTTTTAGAAATAAAGATCAACCCAATCTAGCCACCAAACTTAATGTGTGCATGTGTGTTCATGTGGTATGTGCATATAAATTGTGTACATAAATACAACACCAGTAGAATCATTAGAAGGAAAACCTTTCTCCTCAAAACTACATGAATTTATGAGAGCTATTTGTAACTTTATCACAGGATTTTTTCATATTCAAAGACAAAATAGTAAAGCAAACATTTAAAATTACCATTGTAGAATGTGAGTTAATTCTTTCTCATTGAAAAGTGAAAAAAAGCTGTCAATTTCAATAGCTATAATAGTGCCCCTCTCTGACCATTCCTTAATCCCTAGAACCAGGAACCTTCCATAAAGGGTAGGGAGTGTTCTTATGGACTACTTTCATATTGGTCAGAGAGTGACCCTCTTTGATTTTTTGCCTTGCTTTAGGAGAGAGGAGTTCCAGTTTCTATGACTTGCTGTGGGCAAGAAATCTACTTTCAAAAACTTTCTTAGGAGAAAAATGAAGGAAGGAGATAGGAGAGTGGGAGGTGGTCAGAGGGAACTTCTTGCTTTTCAAACTCTTCCAATCTCTTTCCGTTCAAAATACCTAGCATTTAAAAGCACTATGTCTGTATTCTTCATTTTTGTCACTCTGACAGGAGTGAGGTGGAATCTCAGTGAAGTTTTGGTTTGCATTTCTCTATTTGCTACTGATGTAGAGCGTTTTCTCATATATTTATGGGCCTTTTGGACTTCCTCCATTGAGAAATTTCTATTTAGCTCCCTAGCCCATATATTGATTATAATATTTGTGGTTTTGGTGTTCAGTTTTTTCAGTTTTTTGTATATTCTGCTGTTAGCCCTCTGTCTGAGGTGTAGCAGGCAAAGATTTTCTCCCATTCTGTAGGTTCTTGCTTGATACTCTTCTTTAGCTCTACAGAAGCTGTTTAGTTTAATGACATCCCATTCATTTATTCTTGGCTTTAATGCTTGCCCTTTGGTAGTCTTGTTAAGGAAGGCAGTGCTGACACCTATGTCATGTAGTGTTGATCCTACTTTTTCTTCAAGCAATTGTAAAGTTGCTGGTTTAATTTCCAGATCCTTGAATCATTTCGATTTGATTTTTTTTTCAGGGTGAGAGGTATGGATTCAATTTCAATTGTCTGTATATGGCTTTACAGTTTGTCCAGCACCATTTGGTGAACAGGTTGTCTTTCTTTCACACTATGTTTTGCCCCCTTTATCAAATATCAGATGTTTAAAGATTTGGGGGTTCCTCTCAGTATCTTCTATTCTATTTCATTGGTCTTCATTTCTGTTTTCATACCAATACCACAGTTTTTGATACTATAGCCAAATAGTATAATTTCAGGCTGGGAATTGTGACAGATGCTGGAGGGGCTGTGGGAAGAGAGGAACACTGTAACATTGTTGGTGGGTCTGTAAACTGGTACAGCCACTCTGGAAAGCAATATGGAGACTCCTCAAAAACTAGGACTGGAACCACCTTATGACCCAACTATCCCACTCCTGGATATTTTCCCAAAAGAACTAGAAATGGCATAATACAGAGATAAACTTCATCAATGTTTTTAGCAGCTCAATTTACTATAGCTAGACTAAGGAACCACCTAGATGTCCCTCACTGGATGAGTGGATTCAAAAACTGTGTTACATATGTACAATGGCATTCTACTCTGATATTAGAGAAAACGATATTATGGCATTTGCAGCCAAATGGATGGAGATGGAAAAAATTTTGCTGAGTGGAATATTCCAAACTCAGAGACTCAAGGGAAGAATGTTTTCTTTTATATGTAGAAGCTAGAATACAATCAGAAACAGACTGATAGTTTGCTAAGCTAATAATAACGTCAACATGGGAGAATTTTTACATGAACAGGGGGAACCTTGCCTATGATTCTGGGGGATGAAGGGAGGGTGGCAGGGAGCTGGGGGGAGGGAATAGGGGGGATATCAAGGCAGTTGGAGGGAGGGAGTAGTGGGGTAATCAACCCAGTGGAGAACCTTTGACTTCTATGAGAAACCTAACTAACATGGGGGTAAAATTGAGGGAAACATGGGATCAGGGGAACCCAAAATGGGGACCAGGGAATGGCATCAGTCTTGGTTTGCTGTGTCATTATGCATATGCATGTGTTTATGATTGTATGGCAAGTATTTCCTCCCAAATATAAGACTACCTTATGCAAAAAAAAAAAGAAAGAAAGACAAAGAAAGAACGGAAGGAAAGAGAAAAAAGCACTATGTCTGGATCGTGTGTTCTGATCCTCCAAAAGTAAGTTAAGCTTCTGCTCCTCATCCTTTGCCCACCCTTCTTTTTTAAATCTGTAGATACATACTTTTTAAAGCTCCAACCTTTTTGTTTTTAATTTCCTCTGACTTTTGACACTGTGTTTTCTGTGTTGAAAATCCAACAAATCTCTTCCTGCACCAAAAATGCTTATTAGTCCCCTCATTTCTGCAATGATATCATTTAAGAAGAAAGCAATTTAAATTCATTCACATTAAAGAATGAGTGACTGATAGGCTCAACTATTCCTATAATTATTTTTATTTTAAAACAAGGAGATTATTAACCTAAATTGCACTCATTAGAGAAGCAGCTGTCGTATAGGACAGAGTTTCCGTCTAAGCTCTGCCTGCGTGAAACTGACCCTGTCACTATTTCTAACCAGGAATCCCTTTCATCATCTTTGGAAAGAACAGTTTAAATAAAAAAATTGTCATATCATATAAAAATTTCTTTCAATATGCTATGATTCACACATAGGAGAAACATAGCTTTAAATTAGGAGACCTCCTTACTATAGAACACGTGTGCAAATAATCTGGCAAGCTCTACACTTTTTCCTAGTTTTGACCAACGAGAGAGTAGAAAATGAAAAAAAAAAGAGTATTAATTCATAAATTCCTACACCTAGTTTTATGCTTGACAGTTTTCCCAAAAGATTTGTTTGTTTTGTTTCTGGGTTATTTTTTGTTTGTTTTAAGTTCTTGCCACACTGAGAACAGACAAAGAAAGATTTATGAGGGGGGATGATATTTGATCATTATGTTCATTTATTCTGTGAGGAAAATCTAGCACAGCCAGAACTATTTGACAGGTGTGGAAGACCAGCAGCTGCAGAACTGTGCTCTGCGAGAAACCAATACCTGCATGTAGAAGGTGTCAGTCCTTATAGAAAATTTGAAGACTAAATTAGAACAACTTTTGGCATTGTATATTTTTTGTGTCATGCATACCTTAAAAAAGATACAATATTAAAAAAAACAAAGAAAGTTTGGAACGTTCATCTTAACCTTTGGTTTTGATATCTGACATGCTATTGCATCCTTTGTAAACAAGGATAGTAGTTCAGGCTAATATACCTCCTTCGTGCAAAGTCAACTTCAGTTAAAAGAGGCAAAAATGATTTTATCAATTTTAATTGGCTACTTTTGCCATTCATCTATGGTATGTGATGAAAGGTTACCAAATGAGTTGCAGTAACTTCTAGTTATTGCTCAGGAAATTGCTGTAACACTTAGTTTTAAATGCAATTCAAAGTAAAAAGCTATTAATAAAAATGCTTGTGACATGAAAAGTTTATTTTACAGTGGTATAATGCAATTGGGGCAATGCTGGAATTTCAGAGTGGGATGTCAGACTATCTACAGAGCAGGAAATGACTTGCATTAGAGGAAACCTGAACAAAATTGAAATCAGGAAGTATGGTTAACAGGGCATCCAGTGTTTTTACAATGTATTATTTCTCCCTTAGGATTCTCTCTACTAAATGTCTGGGAGAAGTTTTAAAATATTATTTACATCATGAAAGGTAGCTCAAGGGCATATGAAATTCAAATTTAATCTGAAACTCATGAATAGCAGAATCTTAGTATTGTGTCTATAAATTTTTACAAAATATTTCAGCAGTTTGAGCCACATTAGTTCTTGCCCAAAATAGAACAACTGACCCTTAATTTACAAAGGTTTCCAGTATGGGTTTCAGATTCTTCAAATAACCTTTGTACATATCCCGTAGCATAAATTCATGCAATGTATTTTAATGGTAGGTTTTCAAACAATTTCCTAAGATGTCATTTGCATGAAGAAAACATTAACATAGCAAACTTCCCAGTCCAATTCTTATTATTGTCAATATCCTGATCCAATTCTCTGTTGAGCAAGATTTAAGATTTTCCATGCATTTCAACACAGAATTAGAAGATATTTATGTTAGATGACAGATACTTGATATCTACATGGGAATATAAATAGAAAAACAAAATAAAACAGAAAAACAGAACCATTCCATTTTTCTATAAAAATGATTTTTTGTGTATTTGGACCTATAGCTTTCCTGATGACAGGCTTCCCCATAATGTTATATCATATTGAAAATTAAGTTATGTGGGTATGAAAGGAGAGAGTCCATTCTTAAGTGAACAAGATAGATTCATCTCAGATTTCCAGTGAATTCATCATTGAGCACACCATTGGGCACTTCCCTTCTTGTTGAAAAGAAATTCTATTGTCAATTGCTCTCCAAGAGACTCATCTGCTGTGCTGCCAAATCTCCCCTGTGATTTTTCTCCTGGGATTCAAATGCCTTTCTGCTTGCTGTCAAAACTCTGAACATAAAGAGCAGAGTTTGTGCAAAGGGACTTTAGTCTCTTCTTCACTCACTATGATCTGACTGTGTTTTAGGATTTCAATTTGCTATAACTATAGGCAGTAATGTAACATTTAGAAGAAATAATAGCCACCTACTTATAAAACTATAAGCAACTCCTATGCCAAGTTCAAAATAGAGGCACAGCTATTTGGCCATGATTTTAATCCTATTGTTGGATTAAAATCCAACAGTGAAATCTCTGCCCTCTTTCTCCCTTCCTGCAGGTAGATGTGCTAACACTTTGGACTTCCTTTGTTACCTATCAGTTAAAGAGTATCTTTTGTTTAAAGAGCAGAATTCCACAGCAATTTTTATTTCCACACTACTAATTACCTTGAAGACATGTAAGCTTTATTGTTAGATATGAGACCAGTTTATAGTATCCCATCCTTTCAAAGTTCTAAAAAGCATGTTCAATATTTCTATGTCATTTGATCTTCAAAGCACCTATTTCTATCATCACTTCATATGTGAGAAGTGAAATAAGTGAAGAAATAAGACTTGCCTATAGTTACAATGCTAGAAAGGGTCAGAGTCAGTAGGAGGGCGCAATTTTGGAAAAAAGCTTTTGTAATTTTATTTTTTTGTACCATGTGATACTGCCCATCAGGGCTATTCAATACTTAATCTTCAAAGGTGTTAAATTCATCTGACCCTACACACTAGTTCATAATTTTATGTATATCTTCCTCAGCACTCTTTAAGGGAGAATTTCCTTGCCAGCACACAGTGGTTTCTGGCTTCTGATCCCAAAAGCTTCTGAGCACAATTACAGCCACTCAAGAGTTCCCTAGAGCTGGAATTCTTTTATGAAATTAGTTACCCAAGCTGTATGAAATAGTATAGAAATAGCAGATTACCATTGTTCACCCTCTTGTTCAGATTTAGATTCTCAAGTAACTCCTTAGTGCCTATATGCACCAGGCACTAGGTTACGTGTTCTTAGATTTGATTGTTAAAGACAATGCTTGAAACCATATTAACTCTGACTGACCTTGAACTCCTTCCTGACCTAGTTTTGAAGGTTTGCTGTCTTCTTCAAAAGCAAATTTCCTGAAAGCTCAGGTTTATTGACGCTGAGCGCTTTATAAATCCAATAAATACAGTTCAGAAGTTTTGATGTCAATCTTTTTATTTTTCTCTTATCTACCAGGCTGCAGAGATCATGAGCACCGTGGCATGTGGTGGAGACGCACATTGCCTGTCAGCACCTGCATGGGTGACAATGCAATCTGCAGGCCAAAGAGAAATAGGCTTGCATTTGTCAGTAACGAAGATACAGAGATTTATGCCAGAAGGGTCAAATTTTTGGCCTGTTTCCCTTGAAAATCTTGATCAAATAGGAGAATATGCTTATACTTTAAAGAAAAAAATACATACTCTGTCTAGTATCTTTAATGATTGGGATAGATTTTATTTGTATCTATGAAAAATTATTCGAATAGTTCAGAGGGCAAATGGTGGAAGGAATAGAAGCAAAGATCAGGATGTAGTTGTAAAGATCTAAACAAGGGGCTAGAGTGGTGAATTCGCGGTTATGGTGCTTGCCTGGCATGTGTGAGGATGCGGGTTTGAACTCCAGAACCACATATGCAGAAGTGTTATCAACTAAGGCCACATGAAAAACTAAATAAAATTGATTCTTTCTCTCTCTCTCTTTAAAAAAAATATTAAAAAAACCAGAAAAAGTCTAAACAAAACAATGAAGCAATGAAAAAATGAAACAGCTACAAAATTCAATAGGGGTTTTAGATATTGATGAGCGGTTAAATAAAGGGTGATATTTCAAGATTTCTAATTGTAAGATGTAACACAATGATCTTAATATGCATAATATGAAGATAAGTCAGTTCAAATGGAATGTAAATTTAAAGATTGATTGTGGTACTTGGAAATAACTACACTGAGTGAGCTTGGGGGACTAGTGGGGCTCAAGGAAAGTCAACGATGCCAAGATGAGTACTAATAATGTTTAGATCAGAGAGTAAGTCTTAGTCACACTTAGAGAGAGAAGGGCAGGTTATGGGCTGGGGACAGAAGCCTGAAGAAATATAGCTCTTAAAGAGGGAAGGAGGAGGGGCTGGGACCTAGCTCAGTGGTAGGTGTGTGCACTTAGCAAGCACAAGATGTTGCATTTGATCCCCAGCTCCATGAGAGAAGGGCAGAAGGAAGTAGGGAAGTGGGAACCAAGGAAAGGATCTGAAAAGCATTCTGATAGGTCGGAGGAAGGAAAGGAAGAAAGGAGCGCTAGTAAAAGAACCTGAAAAGAGATTTTTTTCTTTTTCTTTTCTTTTCTTTCATTTTTTTTTGAATATCATAAACAGCCAAATTCAATTAAGGGAAATCACTGGAAAACACATGTCAGATTTGTTTACGATGATTTTCCAGGAAACTCAGAGAGAGTAGTTTATTTAGAGGGTTGGAAACAGAAGGCAGATTGCAGGGAACTAGGGGAAGATGGAAGTCAAGGAAATGGAGATAGCTCACAGGAAACTAATATTTCAGTAAATGAACCCAAATGGCAAGAAATGGATGAATATTCATTGCTATTAAATAGAATGCAAATTTATTTGAAAAATAATGTTAAGGTCTAAAAATAAAAGTCATTGCAATTGTTACAGCATTCTGATTCTCTTTCAACTTTGTATTTTCTATAAATAATATGAAATTAGTAGAACCTAGGCTTTTTAAAGGAACTTCCACTGTACAGAAGAAAATTGATTCCTACTATAGTTACTTTAGCTTGAAAGTTCTGAAGATCAAGCAAAGTTATTCAAGAGAGGCAGGAAATTATACTCAAAATATAATCATTATAAACATCATTTCCATACTGTTTGAAAAAATAGTAAATATCAGAATTCTGACACAGTGACTTGAAGAAAGGTAGACATTTCAAATACATTACTATTGATTTGATAGATGTACGTTAAAAATTAAATAGTAGTATAGCAAGAGCCTTGGGGCTTATTGGTTAGCTTATGAGACATTTAGATTTCTTGCTTCAAATTTATCAATGTAAAACATTTTGGTCAATACATCAAATATTACATGAGATGAAATAAATGTCTCTTTGTCTCATACGAAAAATTGTCCTTATTTTAGCAGAACAAGTTTACTGAGGGTTTTATAAATCTACACATAAATGCCATTATGGTTTGAATGTAAGGCAGTCCCCAAAACCTCACATGTGACTATTCAAAAAGGCTGAGGTGAAAAGATTGGATTATAAAAGCCATAACCCAATCAATGAGTTAATCCCCTGATAGGGATTAACTGGAAGCTGTAGGCTGGTAGGGTGTGGGGGAGGAGGTGGGTCACTGGGGGTGTGCCTTTAAGGTAAGTATTCTGTATCTGGCTTGGAGTTTTGCTCCCTCTGCTCTGTTTCCTGACATGTAGCCTTGAGCTCTCTGCTCCTTTGAGGCTGTGCAATTCAGCCTCACCTCAAACCTGGAGGAGTGAAGCTGGCCTTAGATGGAGTAAGCCCTCTGAAATGGTGAGCCCTAAAATAAACTTTTCCTCATAAAATTGTTCTTGTCAAGTCCATTACTCACAGCAGTGAAAAGACTGACTAAAACAAATGCACAGTGCTAAATTTTACAGTTGCCCAAGTAAACTTTCCACTGTCATTCCAAGATAATAAAGGTCATTTTAGACTAAATTTCCAAGCTAGTAGAAACTTGTTCCATGCATCTTTGTGACTGGGTGGGGCCTCACAACTTCATTTCCTTAATTGAATGAGGGAAAATATGTTTTAAATTGACATTTTTTGCATTAAAATCCTTTTCAGTTCATACAAGATAGGGTGATGGTGTGCCTGTGACCTGTTTTGGTGACGGAGAAGGAGTATGTATATTTTGAATTGTGTAAAGTGCATAAATTTTATTGGAGAATTTTACCAAAATATGTATACTCATGTAAATATCACTCAATATATAAAAGACTTCCATTACTTCTCATGCTTCCTTATGCCACCTCTATCCAGGTTGTCACATAAACCAATGGCTCCTTCTTTTCATTGCAATAGTACTATCTGTATGAATATTTTTATCCATTGATTCATTGATGGGAATTTGGGAGGTTTCTAGTGTAGGGCTTTAGCGTAAAAAGCTGCTATGAATATTCTTGTTAAAACACTTTTATATAAACATAGTTTCATTTTTTAGGTCAGTATTTATAGTGCTTGACGAGGGAAAACATGTTTGACTATATTATAGAAAATGTCTGAACAACTTTCAAAGTGGTTGTACCACTGCACACTCCTACCAGCAATGTGTGTAAATCAGGTTTTCAGGGCTGAGATGAAAATAAGACCCTATGGGATGGAAAAGCAACTGCACAGGAGTAAACTCGGTCTTAAATGGATCAATAATTTTTTACTACTTTGGCTCTAGTTGCTTTGAAACCAGATGGATGGTGAGATTCTGAAGGTGAGTAATGGGTTCAGTCTGTTCAGTGTTTGCACCAAGGAGATAACACTTCTCTTTGGAGATTTTTTTTTGTACCAGAGATTGAACTCAGGGTGGTTTAACTATCAGGCCACATTCCCAGCCCTTTTTATTTTTTATTGAAACAAGGTCTTACTAAGTTGCTTAGGACCTCACTCAGTTGCTGAGTCTTGTTTTGAACTTGTGATCCTCTTGCCTCAGCTTCATGAGCTACTGAGATTACAGGTATGTGCCACTGCACCTGGCTCTTCACAGAATTTTTAAACAATGAGAAAAACAACACAATTAGCTTTTTATTTTAAAATTACAAGGTTCTACATTTCTAAACCATGTCAGTGACCAAATGTATTCCAATAAGTACTGACTGTTGCTATGTGACTAAAACAAATTACTATCTCCTTTAAGTTACCATACATAATTAAATATTTATTATTGATCTTTTTCCTTAAAATATATGGATTTAAATCTACATCATTGGAATATTACATGCTTTCTTAAAATTATGCATATGCTGTTTGAACATTTGTTGTTACTTATTTATAAAAATCCATTAACATTGAGGGCACATTCTTAAACATTTAAGATAAGAACCACAATTAATAGAAGCAAATTTTTATATGTTATGGTATCTCTTCTATGGGATTGATGGATATTATGATAAGAATTCAGGGATACCTGAATTTCAAAATACAGAGATCTGAACTGCTGTGCAGCATTTAAGCCATTAACCTAATGTCCTTTGTCAATAAGCCCTATCTCAGCAGCATTTACTGAATACTGTATCAAGGAACACACAGATGCATAACTTCTTTTTGGAAATAACCTCACAGCTTGACGAAATAAAGCAAATGCAACACCCACATCAAACCTCATCCATACCACTACTCTCCTATTCACAGAGCCCAATGTTACTGCCTTAACATTTTTCCTTCAACGCTAGGATTGAACATTTCAGTCTTCAAAGTTTCAACGTGGCTTCTCATCAGTGCAGCTTTGCTCTATGACGAGGGCATATCCATAGACTACTCTACTATATATATATACTTATCATTTATGACACAACACTACCACTGATATGAGTAGAAAGTAGGTACAAGAAATCTCTGGCTATTCTTGCTAGAGTTGGGTCTTCAGAACTTATTTTTGGACCTCTAATTGTAAGGTAAAAATAAGTTGTACAAAATACCTACTTGTTTTAAAAGTATATCTGTATATTTTTCTTATCCATGTACTCCTAATAGTGATCTCCAGGCTCCTGCAATCCTATTCATATGTAGATCTCCATAGGAAATAAAAACAGTATGTCAAAGAGACATCTGTACTCTCAAGTTCACTATAGCATTATTCACAGTAGTCATCACAGTAGCCAGGAAGTGAAAGCACCCCAAGTGTCCATCAATTGAATGGATGAAGAAAATGTGGTTTATATGCACAATGGAATATTATTCTGTCATAAAAAGAATGAAAGCCTGCCATTTGTGACCCGGATGTAACTGGAGATCATTACATTAAGTAAAATAAGCCATTTGCAGAAAGACAAAGTACCACTTGACCTCACTCATATTTAGAAAATAAACTGTTGATCGCATAGAAGTTGTGAGTACAATGGTGGTTACCAAAGGCCACAGAGAGTTGACAGCAGGGAGGCAGAGCAATGTATGCTGAGCTACATTGAAATATCCGCAGAGGTTCTGGTGCACTACCGTACAGTAAGGTGAACATAGATAACATTAATGTACAGTACATTTCAAAAAGTCAGAAGAAAGATTTTCCAAGTTTTCCCCAAAAAGAAATAATAAATGTTTGAGTAGATGTTTACCCTAATTTAAACAACATACAATGTATAGATGAATGTAAATATTACATGGCACTCCATTCCTAATTACAATTTTTTGTATTAATTTAAATAAATTCTGAAAACATCTCCAGGAATATACCCACAAATGACTTTCACTTATTACTCATTCTACAAGGGAGAATAAACATTCTGAATAACTGTGGGACATCTCAGAAAGAGAGCCTAGGCTTGAGCTTGTTTTAGAGGTGACTGG